>AYEL01091216.1:0-53307 GCA_000484575.1 Olivierus martensii
CAGGCCATGGCATAAGTTGTTCGTGAAAATGTGTAATCAGCTTTCTCCGCCACAAATCAAAGAGGCAACAGTCGTAAACAATGTGCTCTACAGTATCGTCGTCACCACAATTACAATTACATCTAGGAGATGCCAGAATTTTGAACCTGTTCAAATAAAAATTTAACTTCCCATGCTGTGTTAAGAAAGCCGTTAATCCGCGATGAAAAACCCCAAGGTTGACATTTAACCGACTATTAAGACTAGGAAAGAATCTATGAGTAAGCTCTCCCTTATTATCAGTCTCCCATCTAATAGAACAACTGCTCTGTGATCCCCTGCGTAGAAAGCCTTTAACATATGTAACCGGTAGAGTATTATAAAATGTGTTCTTGTTTAAATAAGCAGTGCGTGCCAGTGTGTCAGCTAGCTCGTTACCATATAATGCAGAGTGTCCCTTAACCCAACAGACACAGGTCCCATTTAGGGTTACAGAATTCTGAAAACGCTTAAAAACCTCAAAAGCAAGTCTCATTTTAAGGTTAGGATGCCTAATGTACCGTATTTGCCGGCGTATAAGACGCACTTTTTTTCTTTGAAAATAGGTCTGAAAAACGGGGTGCGTCTTATACGCCGATACTCAGTTTTTGATTACATTCATTTCTGGAAATTTCCTCTATTCGGAGTTATGCGATTTCTTTCTTGTTTCCTTGCGGAGTGTGGGAATATTAGTTACGTAGAGTTCAATGAATGCGCATGCGCTTTCATCGACGATCACAGCTGGGCCTAGCATTTCTCAAGTTTGTGAATGGGTCAAAGCTTCATGGGATGCTGTGAAAACAGAGACAGTGGTTAAATCATTTAAGAAATGTGGCATTAGTAATGCAATGGATGGTACAGAGGACAATTTGTTGTATGAGGACTCAGATGCTGATTTAGAAGAGGTTTCAAGTGACTCTTCATTTAACTCTGGAGATGAGTGTCTGGGTCTTGACGAAGAAGATTAAAAGGTGTTCTTTCCCAGATAGATTGGGTATTTGCAGAAAGTATTTGCTGTTTGTATTACTTTATATTTAAAATACTGTAAATTCATTATAATGATCAGTAATAAAGTTTTATCCTTCAAAAATGTGTATAAAAAAGAGGGTGCGTCTTATACGCCGGCAAATATGGTAAGTAATATTCTTTTTCCTTTTAGTTTCAACAACAACATATTTAATTCCAAGATAAATAATAATTGAAAATAATTATAATTTGTTCATTTAGATTAATTATTATAATTAGTTGAGAGAAAATAGATATACTAACTGTATTATCACATCCAAAAAATTCTCCTACATAAAATAGAAACACTTAATTTAAACTTTTTGAACGTAGCTGTACATATCAAAAATTTATTTTGCCATCAGTATTATTAAGTGATATTGTTTTGTAACTACCTCTATATGAAAAGAAAAATTAAGTAATATGATAGTTTAATGCAATTATATGTAAACAACTAGAATACACTATATGAATCTAAACTATTGTATAAGGCTCTCCACCTTTGCATGACAAAATTGTTTTATGTAAAGTATTTTTAAAAGATCTTTATAAAATTAGAGTAGTATCTTAACAATGATTGAAACAACTAAAATGATGGTTTAGCATTACTCTTGAGATATACAACTTAGCAATAGAATTGATATATCATATTTGGTGTAAGCTATATACGTGCATCATATTAAGATAGGTTTAACTATAAGGCAGAAAATACAATATAACTAATAGATTATATGTACATTGTATGTTTTAAGTTTAATAATTTAATAATCTATAGGGATAAATTTAAGTAATTTGGTCAAGAATTAAAAAACAATGCGAGTCAGGGAGCTCGTATATTGATTTTCTAAGCTGTTTTTTATTATTTATTTTTATATAAGAAAAAATTTTCGTAAGATGAATATTATTAATTTATACAAGGAAATGATATAGTAAGATAGTTTAGATTTTATGATAGTGAAAGGATTGAAAAATTCAATTTGTTTACAAAGATCCTACTATACTATATCTTTTTAATGTAGATCACATTGAGACCAGTACCATGCTAAATAAAACTGAATTGCACAAACTTCTACTTTGATTAATCTGATAATCCTTCATTATTGGAAATATTGAAATCAAAGTGCAGCAGTTTCTTTAGTGCAAGAATTATGCTTGCTTTTTAAATTATCTTGCAGGTGTTTGCCATTATAAATGACAAATTTCTATTGTTTTCTTAGTCTTGAAATATTTCAAACTAAATTTCTATTTTGAGAATACAGATACAATTGTAATCTCTATCTTTGATGTTTTTCTTCAATATACAAGTTACATTGAAATTATATTTTATAATTAGTGAATTTTATAATTCTGTAATTAAAATTGTTTTCTTTATAGGTCAATAATTATTGTAGAAAACATACGGGTATTTTTCACTCGACTTATGGATCACTGCAGTCCACAGTAATAGTTTTAAATTATATATAATTTAAAATGAAAAATGAATAATTAGGCATTCACAATTTAGCATATAAAAATTTTATAATTATAATATCTTTCATAAATAAAATTCTGCATCTGTTTTATATCTTTGTAATAAAGTTGATTGCTTATTTTAAGCAAAATGCAAATAAATCCAACTTTAATAGAAGAAACAAAAATATTGATTTTTTCCCATTTATTTTCAGCATTAATGATTTATTATATTATTGATTATGAAATTTAGTTAAAGTAAACAAAAGTAATTTTAATATCATAACTAATCAGCCACTATTCAATTTCTTTTTATGAAATATTTTAAATTATCTCCAACAAGATAGATATTGTATTGGAATAGTTAAAAATGTACACTAATTTATGAATGTTTCATTTTTAGAATTTGAAAAATTTTATGAAGTTAAACATAAAATTTATAAACACAATAAATAATCTGTATAATCTAAGAAGTTTTCAATGCAAATTTTACAGATAAATTTTTTTAAAGATATTTAGTATTAATATATGTTCAATTTTATATTGAAATTTTTGTCAATTATTATATTTTATACAAATAACCTGATTTTTGTGAAATGTCCAAAATTTGCAATTTTTAGAACCAAGTTTCGCATTTTATCAAATCCATAGATTAATTAGTAATTTACTAAACCTATCACATAATGATGAGAAAATACTATAAATTTGATAGCTGAAGATCTCAAATTTCTAATCCTATAATATATCAAATATTTGTTAAAAAAAACTTTTATAACATTTTTACTCTGTATTTCATATTTGAGAATGGATTAATATTGTTATTTTATTAATATCAAATGAAATTACTGAATTTAAATTAAGTCATTAAATAAATTTTATTTGGGATCATTTTCATTTATAATTTTAAAATAAACTGATTATTAAAAATACTTTTATTAAAGTTAGAAGAGAAAGTAGACACTTTTTTATGGTACAAAATACCATTAAATTATGTTAGATAAAACTTGTATACAAAGTTGAATATTGTATAATAAAACTTATAAATTATTGAAGTATGCTAAAGATGACAAAGTTGCCATACATAATCATATCATTTAAAAATAGTTGGAGATTTTGTAATATATAAGCAAAATATTATGTATCATATATCTATCAAAATTAAATGGTGAAATACTTTGTTTTTACATTTAATTCCATTTTTTTATGGTGCTACCTGTATATTATAAATTAATATTTTCTTATGATTTTTTCCTCTTTCTAAAATGTAATTTTCTAACTATTCTGAAATAAAAAATTTTTATTCGTTTCTTTTGTCTTCCATTTTATAAAGTTTGAGCTGGAATAAAAATTGTATTTAGTATGGATTTTAAAAATTTACATTTTTACAAATATTAATTTAAATGGAAAACTGGAAGTATGCAACAATTCTAAAATATTAAGTTAACACGTTTATGATGTTAACAATTGTGCATTTCGTCGATTAAATGGCACGCAAATATTCGAGGGAGTCTTCATCTTGGCATAAAATGTGTATATGTCGACTGCCTATACGAAAAAAGTTTTTTCGGCTGCATATACGAATTTTTTTAATTCGGCCAATAGGCAAAAATCTAATATTTCCATTCGAGTTTAACTTTTTATACTGAAATTTAAACAATTATAAACTGTTTTATCACAATTCAGTACTTGATTTTAAATAACTTGGAATGTTCTAAGGTTTTTAGAACTTATTAAAATTTGTACATATTTGTTACAATTAAGTTAAATGCTTTAAAAAATTTAAAGTTCTGTTGTCATTATTGTTCTACAAGTCAAATTAGTTGATTGTATGGATTTTCCATCATCTATAACATGCCAAGGAGATAACTGAGAGTTCATATTACTACAGGTCGGTCTGTTCAAAGCTTGTACCGATATAGTTTGAGAACTAACGGACGAAACTGCTCGAGTAACCGGATTTACTCCCGCAAACGACGTCTCCTATTTGAAAAAAATTTTATATATTAAAAGATACTGTATTTGATATTTTTACTAAAAAATAATAACTTTACCACAGAATAAAATTGACTGCCGTCCGAGGTAGACGAGATTGCTCGAGTGTCTTTTGTGAAATTTCTCGCTTTGATGCAAGTATCGCTTCAAAAAAAGAAATTAGTTAGAGATTTATTTTTATATAAATGATTTTATAAGAATTTTACACTTACCATGTTACAGTATCTTTATTGGAAACAATTCTTGATTTATTTGGCACATCAGAAATAAATGTATCTCTGAAAAAAAAAAAAATATTGATTTTGCATAATTTTTCCTTTAAATATCGCATTTAATTTATTTACTAGAACAAATAATTAAGTGATAAATTGATTCAAAAATATATGCACTATATAAAGGAAGGAATAATTCGCCATAAATAATTTTAAAAAAAGAAAGTACTGTAGTAGTAATCTTACCCACTTTGAATACTGCACATTATTTTTTCTGGTTCTATGTTAATATTTTCATCTATTAATTGTATCGATGAACACTCGGAAGAGACCAAAGGAAGCGCTTTGTCACCTTTAAACAGAAAATAAAATATTACAGCAATTAATCCCTCCAAATGGAGAACAGGAGTTATCTCGTTTTCCCCATAGTGGTTAAAATTTAAGAAAAATATCGAAATTCTGTTTGTTTGCGTAGCTCCTACTTTGGATAATTTTAAATCTGCTATTATAGATGATGACTAACAAGGAAATCATCCAACGGAAAATCGTATCCAAAAACGGAGAGATTTTTATAGCAATTATTGTGATTTATTTTATTTTTCCGTCATAAATACCTGACTATAGTTTTCACGCGTTACTTTATTTAGTCCGATCAACAATAAAATATGAAATTAATTTGTAATTTCACCAACGGAAAATAATAATAATCTATGTCATTATATCATTAACACTCGGAATTCCTTCCTTTTCTGTCCGATTTTTGGATGGAAAGAAAAAACGCAGTTTTTTCTACAATAAAAATTTCATATTAAGAAATAATAATTCGCATTTTACCGAAACTTTCGGAAAAAAGTCGATTATTTCAATGTTTAGAAAATTTACGTCATTTTATAATTGGTTGTAAAACATTAATTTAAATAAAGCACTAAGCTTCTGTCGTTGGATTATTTGAGTATTTCCGAAAAAAAATGATTTTATTAATTGTTTAAACAAATTACTGCAAAAAATACTATATTTTCCCCAAAACAATATAGCGAAGAATACAATATCGGCCATCTGATATTTCGAATGGTGTTTGTGTAATTCGTGAGAAAATTCCGATTAACAAATATTTAATGATTATTTTTCGTTGATTTGGCGGAATGCGAGTCACTTACCAGTAAATTTCACTTTCTTATTTCGTCGTTTGAATATTGCTTTGGTGGAAACTCGAGAGGAGGAAGGTTATCTTCGAAAATTTATTCATTTTCAACCACCGAATTCTTTAATAAAAATCGAAACGAAAATTTTACTTTTCCTGCATAATTTCCTAGAGGCAGAGGAGAAAATTATCCAGGATGAAGAAAACATTAGTAAATGCGATACACCCTACAGTACTATATTTCTTTTTGTTGTGCAGTTTCCAGGTATACCGCGATTTATATAAAATATGCTTATTTGGAAAATGTTTCCAATTGGAACGCTACTACAATAAATTATGTTCGAGCCGATTTTAAGTCGTAATTTCGGAATTGTTTATATTGTTGGCCAGTACTGTGTGGACAAATTTCAAAATATTCAAATTTTTGCCATTAATATTTTTAATATAAATCTAATAAAGTACTGTATTAACTATAAAATTCGTTTTTATATAGAATTTTAAATTATAAAAACTATCCGGATTCGTTTATACCTCTCCTTTTAAGTAGAATACAAATTTCAAAAATTGCAAACTTACAGTTTACTGTGTTTTTCTTTAATTCTTCCTCTATTTTAGCCTTCAAGATATTGCACTTCATTTGTTCGGGTGGGATTAATCTATTTCCTACGCAGTTCATTTTCATCTGGTTATTTTGTAGAGAATTTATATCCTTCGAACTGGTCCCGCTAACCGAAACCTGTAACTGCTTAGAAGAAACTTGACAAGAATCTAAACTCATTAGTTTCGTCGCTAGTAGTTCGGATTCTAACAGAGAAACGAAAATTAAGTATTACGGATAATCCACAAAAAAAGAAAATGTTAAATTACCAACCTGCCGCTAAATCGTTCTCCCTCATTCTAGGAATCGTGTATTTATTTTTCTTATCGCAAACGTTATCGTAAATAGATTTTTCTTTGGTTATCGATTTAATCAAATTATCTAATTTATCTTCGGCCACGTTACTTAACGACGAGATCACGTTAGTGGTGCTGGTGGTACTGGTATACGAACAAGGAGAACAGGCGGTAGAAGCGCTGGGAACATCTATGGTGTTCGATGGCGTAACTTCGATATCGTTTCCCGAATTTAACCTGAATAAATGTAAATACAATAATAATAGAAAATGACATATTAGGTGGGTTTAAGTGGGGACGAGGGAAACGAAGCTGGAAAATACCTAGAAGAGTCAGTCACCGTAATTTGTTCTCCCATTAATAACACTGCCGAGTCTTTGGAATTATCGTTGATGGGGCGTCTGGAATACCTCAGACTCGGTCTTCTTTCGAACTGGACCGTGCGACGAGCTTTATTTTTTTGTATAGTCTGAAATTCGGTTCTTCCACTAACCAGAGAAGATATTTCAAAATTGTAAGAGTAAACAAAAGTTAGTTAAAATATTAAACCATATTGAAAAAAACCTGTATCTAAATCTCGATCCCATCCTAAAAAACATTTGTCTAGAAGATGGATTCTTCACGGGACCTCTTAATCGAAAGAATGCGTGATGTTCTACAGAACATTTCCATAGATGTTTGCAAGCTTTCGGATTGCTTAGATGAAACACAAACGTATGCTCTTGTTCCTTTCCCTGTTTACAAACTTTATTGTATAAAAATATTTAAATTTAAGAAAATTATCCGATATGGATGTTACCTCTTCGTCGTCTTCGACCACCACTAAAATTAATTTTTTGCTTTTAAAATCTAAACGAGTAATTTTTGGCCAAAAGAATAAACCAATTTTAGTCGTTTTCTCGAAAACTAATATTCCAGTCGGTGTCAGGCCCAAAAAATACGAGTTTCCGTCTTTTCCCTATAAAAAAGTTTTTGACAGATTAATGCTAAATTGTGTGTAATTAACATAAACAATTAATAAAAAGAAATTCGTGTTAAATAGAATAATTCGTAAGAAAACATATTGGTTACGACCTCCAATATTTCTACGCATTACTATAAAAAGGCCTAGTAATTAGCGAGTTACTTTGTACTCTATACCACTCGTATCGATAATAGTCTATACCACACGACAGTCAAAAGAATGGTTAGTTCAAAATAGCGTCCCAAGTTCGGTATAATTTGAACAATATCGACAGTGTAGTCAAATAGTTGGATCTGTGTTAGAGGAAAAGTAATTAATTGTCACGGCTTCTACCGCATTTAAGGTGCGATAACAGAACTACTTACCAACACTGTATGCGTGTCTACTCCATACATTTCTAACCACTTGGCTTTCTGAAGATAATTTAATTCGGCTTGGGCCGGAGTTTGGCCTCTGTAAATCGAAAAAAACTGATTAAAAAATGTACGAAAGCCAACTCGGTTACAGCGGAAACTCACCTTAATTTTTTGTACTCTTGAAGAATTCCAAGTTCCATATCAATTGTCTGTTGGGGGATAAATCGAAATTCCGAAACAAAACCGACGTTATGGATATCGGGATCGTAATCTCCGAATTCGGCTGAAATGTTAATTACATCACTTAATCTTATATTGCGCAAAATTTCGTCGAAATGAACTTACATTGTAAAGCTAAGGCCGATAACTCTTTGGCTGTTTCGAATGGGCAAGGCAATTTTCCGCTCAGAATATCCTGTTTCAGTTGCAAGAAGAATAAATACCTGGTGATCAAGTAAAAAACCGCCATTGTTAGAACACCCATCCACTGTTATTTTCTAAAGCGGCTTTACGTATTTACATCGTACCTGGTAAGTTCTTCCCGAAGACTGTTTGGTTCGGAAGAATAAAATTTAACCCTTAGATAAAATGTATACGGAGGACCAACTTAGGGAAAAAGAAAATAACATAAAAATGACTTTGTAATCAATCTAAAAACAGCGCCATTAACGCGGTAGTAATTAATAAAACAGCTATATGGAGAATTATTTTATTCGGTAGTTGTTATCACGTCTCAGATATTATTATTATTGTCATTTATGATAGCGTCGAATCTCTCGCGTTGTTAAGAAAAGCGTACATATTACATAAGTTATCACGTCTCAGATATTGTCATTTATGATAGCGTCGAATCTCTCGCGTTGTTAAGAAAAGCGTACATATTACATTGGATATTACGTGCGGGGAGCGATCGACACCACGCTGTTCTTTAAGTATTAATAATATCTCGATTAAATACTCCTATATAGTTGTTAGGCGAAGAATATCGGCTGTTAACCAACAGTATACATTATGTCGACCGCATTGATTAACGAATGTGTTTATTTTATATAAATTCTTTCTAACATAAATTTAATTCTCCGTAATATCGATTCGATTAATACTGACCAGTTGTATGTAAAAAAATTAAAATATTTACCTTTAACTTGCTTCCTAATAGGTTTAGTAGGATCGAGCCAGTGCTGTAACGAAATGCGTAAATGATTAATTTTCACGAAAATGTAAGGAAAACTATTATTCGTTACGAGGTAGGTTAGATGATCATTTTGTGCCGAACGGCCTGCACTTAAAAATGTCCGACCGCATTTAAATATAGTATTTATAATTATTAAATTGTATAAAATGATATCTTAGAATCGCTACTTGTAAGACGACAATTTTCTATTCTTTTCGACAGTTTCTGTTAAATAACACAATTGGATGATAAGATTTCGGTCGACCTATTGTTCGTTTACAGCGAACAATGGGACCGATTTATCGTTCATCTCAATTTCATTAAAAAAGAATTCTAAAAATAGCCGAGGAAAAATGGATGTTTATAAATTGTTCTGTCGAAACAAATTGTTCGTTTCATCCTAACCTAGATTTCGGTTAAGATAGATGAATATTGATCTGTAATAAATATAGTATTGTTGTTATTAAGCGCGACCTTTATAGTATTAGTTACTAAAGCGGAAACCGTAATGTACATTTTTGATTCGAAAAATAGAATTTAACACTCTTTAGTCCGCTAAGTGGATAATTTTTTCTGACGCGTATAAATTAACTGGCAACTCGAATCTAACGGACCAAAAACCAGTTTCAAAAACACTAGTAATGGCTCCAAGCTCCCAGTGTTGTCAACGTCGAAGGAAACTTGGAATTTAATTTTCATCTTTAACTATTTGTTTTATAAATTTTTACAGTTGATGTTTAATCTAAGTTTAACTAATGCTACTAGTTTATAGTATTAATAACTTTATCATTTACTAATACGATTTTAACGTTTAAGATTCCCCGTATTCGTTATCGAGTATTATATCACAAATTCGAGACTTAAGCTCAAAGCTCGTCTCGAATTTCTGACAGAGCTTTAATATTTGATAACGAATATCGGGATCTATACAATAAAATCGTATAATCATTTTTAAACCAGAGCTGCCCAACTCCACATTTGGATGCTATATATTTGTTACCGTCAAAACCCGAAGATTTGCCTAGTTGAAACTAGTTTGAACAAAGCCCTTTGGTGAATACTAGTATTAACTAGTCGATACTAGAAATCACTAAGACATTTTAGTGAGTTCTAGTATCGACTAAACAAAGCAATTATTTACAGTTTTTACTAGTTAAAAGCGGATAGTTAAAAGCGTTTCGATTTGTTCAGTTTACGAAAAACCGAGCTTTTCATTCTAGAATAAAACAGTCGACCTATCGAGCCACGTTCGGTTTAGACCCAAGAATAGGATTCGCGACTTCAGATGTTCTCGAAAACATCGAAGATGAGGATAAATCGAGACGGAACCAAGCCGAGACCCTGGCTGAAGAAGAACACCAGGCTGGTCCTAGTGGAATTTACATGGCATCAGCCAGGACGAAAATTTGTTTAAGCGGGCCGAGAAGATGAAACGTATTTCCTACGCTAAGGACGAAATTTGTTTAAGCGGGCCGAGAAGATGAAACGTATTTCCTACGCCACCCATCCCCCTGTCGAAGTAGGAGATGATGTGGTCACCCCAATCCCGGACATGGACAAACGAGCCACGTTCGGTTTAGACCCAAGAATAGGATTCGCGACTTCAGATGTTCTCGAAAACATCGAAGATGAGGATAAATCGAGACGGAACCAAGCCGAGACCCTGGCTGAAGAAGAACACCAGGCTGGTCCTAGTGGAATTTACATGGCATCAGCCGGGACGAAAATTTGTTTAAGCGGGCCGAGAAGATGAAACGTATTTCCTACGCTACCCATCCCCCTGTCGAAGTAGGAGATGATGTGGTCACCCCAATCCCGGACATGGACAAAACCGAGGCAGAATTTCGAAATATCATCGGAGTTGTGCCGGAAAAAATGAAGATCGGAACTAATGATGGAAAGCTGGATAAATTATTACAGGTAGGTTTTGTGTTACTACTTACAGAATGTGCAAAATATGATTACGATCTTTTGTAGATGGGAATTTGACGTTTGTCGGTAAAGTTCCCGATGCCCGAAGATACGGATATTTCTTTGAGGATGGCAGCGAGGAAACGGCGATGGTACCACCAGCGTTTACACGTTGTGTTGCGTTTCGAAAAGATGCTCGCGCGAGAAGAAAGCGACTCTAAATGTCACTCCAGGCGGAAACAAATAATGTACAGTACATCATATTTCCTCTGTAAATTTCCGTTACAATGTTCATAAATATATTTCTTTTGTAGATTTCAGACTGAACGATTAGGAAGATATTAGGCTCGAAGGCCGCCGAGAGAAATTTTTGGTCCGGGCCTCACTTAAAATCTGCATCAGTTTGATTTAATAAAAAAGTCATATGAAATATTAAACAATAAATTTCAAATTCGATACATTACGTATATAAAAGAGTTTATTTTGTCACCACCTCTTTGGATGGTAGAATCTGGCGGCGGCCCGCCAATAATCGGACACATTATGTGGCGCGTCAGAGCCCGTGACAAAAGTCTGGGATGTCAGCTCCTCTCGGCGGCCCTGTTAGGCTTATCCTGGTAAAAGAAAGTTTCGATAATACTAGTTTTCACTAGAAATATCGAGTTTTAACTAGAGAAGTTTTAGCGAAAACCAGAAGTAGCTAACAAATGTAGTGAAATCTAGTATCGACTAGTTAATACTAGTATTCACCAAAGGGCTTTGTTCAAACTAGTTTCAACTAGGCGAATCTTCGGCTTTCGACGGTAACATATTCGTTTAAATAACACGTTTTCCTTATAAATCGCCAAGATTTACATAAAACTAATCGAGTGAGAAACAAACCGAAAAATTAATTTTTTTATTTAGGCGAAAATAAATGTGTTAGAAAATAGAAAAAAAATTATTTTAATAAAAAATAGGCATTTTTATATTTTTGAACTCGATATTTTCGTTATCCGAAGATAAAATGAAATATTTTCAAAAGTTTTCAATTAATTAAAAAATATCTGTTATCGGCATCAAATTTTTTGTTACAACATGTTTTTTTATTATAAAAAACGCAACATTTTTAAAAGGAAATACACTTTTTATTGATTTCGCCGTTTTTTTTCTATCATTAGAACCTTTCGTTAGAAACTCGTCACAATTTTTATAAACTGATATTTTATGATTATAATCTGTGGTGATATAATTTAATTAATTTACGAAATAAAAGTGTGCGCTTTATTTAACTAATAATTATAATTATTAATAAACTGTTTTAATGTTGGTTAACAATCCTCGATAGATCTTAATTAAGTTTTATTTTCTTTTTTTTATTTGTTAAATACAGTGTAGGTGTGTGTATATATATGTATAAATAATTAAAATATAGTTTTTCTAATTAAAGTATAGGCAATTTTAATGCGGAGCGGGGCCGTCCAACCCGCTGTACCGAATGCGGCCCAACATAAAATGGTAAACTTCTCGAATACGTTGAGAGTTTTATGTAGTTAACGAAGTTCTTATTATCTAAATAGCGATCTACATTTCCATTTTCAAAAATATTTCTTATTTCGGTGATTAAAACTTGTCGACCCGTTCAACGATTTCTGATCGAAAAGAAATCAGAGATTATTACGCCATGACATTTTTGGTTATTTGTCATAATGGATACGATATTATTCGCCAAGTTTTTGGCTTAACAACTATCTTTTTTTGGTTGTTATTTTACGCCCCTTTCCAACGGGGGAGATGACTAAGGGGCGGGGCCAATGGCAACCACGGGCCGCACCCGGAACTACAAAACTTTTCGGGAGGTGCCGGCCGTCTACCATGGTCGAAATGAGTGTATTTAATTTTTTCTTGGAATGTGGCCCGAGAAGCCAAAAGGTTGGACACCCCGAACTGGAGCTCTGGTTTAGACACGTTATATCGATTACAACTTTTTAAAAGTAAACCCGTGTTTAATAAACTACACTACTGTAAGAGTGTTTTTTACATTCGTTACATCTTTGTGTTTGTTACATATTACTAGACACAAACATTATTATTAAGGCACTGTTAGGGTTATTGTTTTTTATTTTTTATAACCAACTAATAATTGTGTATTTTTTATTTTATTAATTCGGGGAAAAAGCGATTTAAATACGCTACGGTTGGGCGATATTTTTCATCATCCAAACCGCTACATTCATTTTCTGACGAGTGAAATATAATTCTTAATAATTAATGGCCCTAAACTGTTTACTAATTTTAAACTCGATACGTTATCTAATTCGGAAGCTATTTTTATCGTCAAATTTTATATCTTTAAAAAATCATTTTCGACCTAAACATTTCTTCTTACGGAATTTATAGTTGGTAAATTTTCTATCACTTTTGAAGTGGACCTGACCGCGCCATTTTCTCCCATTTCTCTGTAATATCGAACTATTACGCGTCCGTAGTAAATATTACATTTAATGTTTCTATCGATATGGCGGAATTTATCTCTTTCTCTTCCTACGGCGTAGTCTATTCACCTAAGCCTTAGAAAACGGCGTTTCCAATTGTAAAAATGAACATCCGCTACAAAAAAAGGCCTCTTAGCCACTCGACTGTATAAAAAAATTAAAAAAAGCTTCGGTATCCATTTTTTAGAAACGCTTTCTGTTTGATTTTAAATAATATTGCATTTTCTGATTAACGTAATGTTATTAAGACGAATTCGAACGTAAAATACTGTACAAGTTATGGATTTGGAATAAAAACGAAAATGCGATAAACGATAATACAAAATAAACGACTTTTTAATGGCGTGAAATATTTTACACCGTTAAAAAGTCGTTTATTTTGTACGGTCTAAATCGGGGGTGTCCAATCTTTCGGCTTCCCGGAAGAAAAAAGCCGCGCGTAAATTCTAACCGTAGTTGTTAAGCGAAAAAGTTAGTAAATAATGTACAACCGTGACAAATAAGCGAAATAATCTTTGGTTCAGAAATTATTGGGGGGTCGACAAGTTTTAATGGCCGAAATAAGAAATGTTTTAGAAAATGGAAATATTTAAATAATAAAAACGTGGTTAGGTTTTTATATATTTTTAGTGGAAAAACGAAAGGTGGTATATTTGAAGACGAATCTCAAAAAAATAAGTAGACGAAAATCTCGACGTTTCAGGCGATCTAAACTTTATCGTGTAAGTAAATTTCGCTTAACAGCGTTTCTTAATTTTAAAAATTCTTGGAAATATATTTGAGAAAATCTCGACGTTTTAGGCGATTTTATGTCGGATCTAAACTTTATGGTGTAAGTAAATTTCGCTTAACAGCGTTTCTTAATTTTAAAAATTCTTGGAAATATATTTGCCGTTTAATAATACTCGGTATGGGTGGGCCAACATTATACTGTTAAGACGATAAAAGCGTCTATTATATTTTAGTAATTTAATTTATAAACGAGTTAATAAGAATACATAGGATGCGTACGGAAACGGATCGATTCCGTACGCGTTTGGTCGATAAGTAAACAATGCGAATCATACCTGAAGGTGATTAAAATCTGTATACTGCAGGCCAAAATAATCTTTTTCGATCAAGTCCAAGTGATAAAATACTTGTTCGTATAAATCTTCCGCCAGCGCTTTTCTCTAGATGGAGAAAAAAGGAGTTAAACATATATATTCAATCGGTAGGGTTGTTGGAAATATTAAACTTTAACGGAATTCGATGTCTGGGTCGGTGACCGAAGTACATCCCACAAACCTGTAGCCGACAGACACCGCCCCCAGCTGTAAAGACGGGACTGCCAGAAAAAAAGAAAGCCATTCCTTAACAGGTAAAACCTAGTGGCTACATTAAGTAATTATTGGACAGGTGTTCCTTACGGATTTCTCTGTTGGCGAAAATCCGTTACTTCCTGTCCGCCTATAAACCGACCCCATCCTACCTCTTTTTACATTTCTTAGCTACATTTATTCGTTACTCTACATTCTTTCCCGTTTGGTCCCCATAAAAATTCGCTATTGCCACTAAAATGTCGAAATTATTCCTTTCTATTACAGTATATGGATTTTTGTTCTGAAAACTCGATTATTTAAATTCCGGGATTCGATTATTTCCTCTTTTCCGTTCGACGCCAGTCCCAACAAAGAATTTCCTGTCATTTTTGTATGACGAACCTCCATCTTCTTTCGGGGATAAATACGATTTTTATTAAAAACATTTAACTAATTTTCTATAGCATTAAATTATTGTTTAAAAAAGGAATTGTTAGCTTAAAAATATTCGAATCTCATCGCGTAAACAATAGCCAGCGAACGAATTTACCTTACGGTGCCCGCTTAATTTCTTATAACTACCTTAAGAATGTTCGTATCCTAGTTGCCGTAGTTTTCCTATTTTAAATTAGCCAATTTTTTGTTATTAGCTACTTTTTATAAACCAATTAGACGATTATTATTTTTAAAAATTTTCAATTTTAAACAAAATTTGTTATTTTTAATTAAAAACCGACTGGTTTTTCTAATTTTGAACGACTTTATTGGCTTTCCCGTTTAAGAAAAGGAAAAGATTTTCTAAATAAACAATTAAATTTGTTAAGTTGGGCGCCAATAAAATATCCCGTACCATCGGTATTTACAACCAGTTTTAAAGTAATATCCGCTTACTTTAGTCTTCTTATCCAATGAAAAACAAAATATGAGAGTTTAGTTGTTTATAATTTGTTTCGGTCAAATCTTTCGACTTATTTTTGCATGAAAAAACTGCGTAGAGAAGAAACTCGTTGGTGATGTCAAACACGCGGAACGAGGTCGTGACGAGATGGCGTGATTACATTCGCCACCTTACACGCGACTAGTCGACCCAGTCTCTATTTAATATTTTGGTAAAGGAGTCGCGTACCAGGCGACTCGGTTTTGTACTTTAAGTCGATTACGATAAATATTAAAATTGTACTATAGCTTTAAAATTATCTAATAGATCGCTATTATTACTTTAAAAAAATTATGAAATTCGATATAACAATGGGTGATCGGTTAACGAACATAATCCGTTCCGAGACAATGTTCGTTATCCGAATTGTTCGTTAACCGATCATCGATTTACTTTTTAATGAAATGTTCATTAACTGATCATCGATTTACCATAGGTTTTTATGGGAATTTGATTCCAAGAAAATGTTCGTTATCCAAATTGTTCGTTAACCGATCATTGATTTACCATAGGTTTTTATGGGAATTTGATTAAATTAACCGATCATCAATTTACCATAGGTTTTTATGGGAATTTGATTAATTCATTTTGGAGACCCAAAAAAAATAAATAAATAATTATAAATTTCTTATTATGTGGAGACCCAAAAAAGACATAAATAAAAAATTATATAATTTTTTATTTATGTTTATTTATATGTAAGACCCAAAAAAAAAAACAGTAAGAAATTATATAATTTTTTATTTATGTTGGACCCAAAAAAACATAAATAAAAAATATATAATTTCTTACTATGTTTATCACCCAAAAAACATAAATAAAAAATTATATAATTTCTTACTACGTTTGTTTATATGTAATAACCATAACATATACATACATAGTCTCGCATTTTAATCTATTATGTTTATTTTTCGTTAAAGAATCTGTCCAGTGTCGATGGCTTTTCTCTCTCCTTCGGGATTTTTCATTAATAGCATTGTCGTGGTAGAGATCCACCAGCCTATCGACCTCAGCCTGGTATGGGTGCCTTTCTAAGGCCGAAAAATCTCTCTCCTACCTTCTTTAATAAATCTTTGATTTGTTTTACGTTGTCTCCGAGTTCATTTTAATGGGGAAAAACTGTTCTCCCATCCTTACCCATATCTCCACCAACGCGCCAGTCCAATCTGTCATTCCGTTAGGTTAGTTAAGCCGAAATATCCTCGTGGAATATTTTTAACTGGCGAGTGGTCACTTATAGAGCCACCATCATCACAGGCTGACCAACACCCATGATGGCTACTTATAGAGCCACCATCATCACAGGCTGACCAACACCCATGATCCTCTTATAGAGCCGCCATCATGGCGGGCTGACCAACATCCATGATGGGGTCAACCGGAAGATTGAAAGATGAGTTTCAACGGGCCGGGTCCAGATCCCTCCTGAAAAATTGGAGGAGTGGATTTCAACGGGCCGGGCCCAGATCCCTCCTGAAAAATTGGAGGAGTGGGATCCCTGGATCTTCCAGAATATTAAACAACAGCTTTACTACGCAGCCGTCGGGCTGACCTGTCATTCCCTCAGTCCACGGGTCCCACAGTTTGTTCTGTGAGGTGTTCGTTATCCGAAGATGTGTTCGTTAACCGAACATAAAAATCTTTCGAAAAAGTGTTCGTTAACCGATCACCCACTGTACTGTATATATATTTTTGCAACTGTTGATTTTTTATTTCAAAATATCCTATAAGCTATTCAAAAACCAATTAAGTTTTAATCGTTTTTTGTATTTTTGAACTAGTATTTTTAATAATCACTATTTTCGAAATTCGACGAGTTTCATCGGCTATAATAAGTTTTAATGATCCAATTAGTATCGACCAATCGGGTGTCGACTAACGCGTACAGTTATACACATAAAGTACGGTATAAAATTTATTAATTCTACCAATTTTCAATAAATAAATCGGAACATAATTTCCAAAAATTACAGTTTACCGATTCATTAAGTTCAAATGATTCGAATCGATGAATTTTACAAATTTGAATGGACTAAATCGGCGAATTTTTTCCAGTTTGAATAACCAATAGCGGCTATGGATGAATCTAATTCGTCGTTTTCAAAGATTTTTTGCAATTTAATATTCGAGCGAGAGACAAAACTGTATAGTAAGTTGGCACGTCTCTCTATATTTCCTATAAAAAACTAGGCTAGTAACGTGGAAGGACATTCGCTATTAACACAAAGCTGGCTCGGAGGGGGTAAAAAGTGCGTACCCTTCACTGAGAGACGAAAACCTTTTGTGTCGAAGGGAATATAGTAAAAGAAAAAAACTAGTTTCGCTCAATTCCCGAAGGAAGAAAAGGCATTCGATGGTTTTGACCTAAACTGGCCAACATAGAACCGGTTACCCAGGAATATTGTCACGTGATAATGTTGCTAGGTAAATATTCTATAACTAAATGATAAATTAAAACCCTCTAATGGTCGATACAGTTTCGCCTTACCTATAAATAAATAAACGAGCCAGCTGGTATAAATGTATATTTTATATTTTAATGACAGAATACGGATAAAATCTTGTTTAGTTAGTTTTTTAACTGGAAGAAAAACAATGCCGTTATACGGCTTTGCTCGAGAAGTCGCCAACTAGTATTCTACAATTGTTGGAAATTTTTTTTTTCTAATGTAATTCGAGAAGACGAAGAGCGCGGGAGACAGTCGAAAAACGAATAAAGAAACAGCTGAAAGGAAGAACGACAACAATAAAAACTATATAAAATCGAAGGCAAGTATCGTTCGATATAATACCGATCTTTCGTCTTATCGCAATCGATCTGTGAAAAAAATTCCAAACATCGTTTCCATCGGAAAAGTGAGTCGATGCCACATTTGACGTCAAAAAATGAAACTTACCGAAACATCGACCGATATATCAGCCAAATCTAGCAGGATTACTTTGCATTGTAGTAGATTTTTACCACTTCTGACTCGAGTCTGACAGTCTCCTTTTCTCTTTTGTGTTCTGCCGAATCTTTTGCTAAAGAAACGTATCATCTCGTCGAAACAGCCACACTAATGCATTACTTATTGCCTAACTTCCTCACCGACATGTGTTCGTTGGCACGATGCCGTCCGCAACTCGATATCTGAGACAGCGCATGCGTATCGCTTTTTATACTACCATACCATCTGTAGGCTGGATGCGGAACTGCTGGTGTTTGTTTCCTCCAAAACATTGGAAAATTTATAAACGTCGTTAGCTAATAAATATATTTTATTATTCTATGTGGCATATTCCGTGATATATATTCTTTAATGAAATATAAAATATCAAAATATACTATATGGTAAAATGCTGTACAGTATTTCGTCATCACTATACTTGTAGGTTTATTTTATTTTTATATATTTTTGTGATAAAACAAATAGCGTATAAATTTTTCTCGCAATCTAAAATTTTTATAGAATCATTATCACCTTTTAAAAATATATTATTTATCGCAAATATTCAACACCAAAAATAACAATAATAATAAATAAAAGTTCCAAGAATAATATTTTTATTTGATAACATCGATAGTAATTTCTATTTGGAATTTGTTATCATATATTACGTTTGGTACAAAAATATTAAAAATACTCGCAAACGTCATTTTTTTATTGACAATTTGGCAGTTTTGACGCTACTCCCTAAAGGTAATTTTTCATCTTACTCCATTCCTGGTTTTAAACGATGCGTATTACGAAAAATATTCTCAAAATGCCTAAGTAACGAAAATTATTATAAAATTAATGTTTATAGTAATTAATACAATATATGTTTTTTCCAAATTATTTATTGTATATTTTGTTATATTACGAAGAAACGCGCATTTGTAAATTTATGCTGAAAACAGATGATTTAATAAAAATCATCAACAAAATTAATACAGTGAGCTACAATTCTGATTTACAAACATTTGCGAAACAGTGATCCTAAAGAAATTTTAATGAAGGTGAGCGGGAAAGAATTTTCTGAAATAATGTTATATTATTAACCTAGATATGATCGCAACTAGATTTTAATACTATTCTCTTCAATAAAAACAATGACTGCTTTTAAAATACAGTACTGTACTATATATCAGATTTTATTTAGTTTTATTGCAAAAAATAAAAATTGATAGATTGACGCAAACTGGCGCTTTGTGCCATACATTTTGAGTCTTGATTTTAAGACAAGCTTTCCGTAAATTATTCGAAATTTAAAAATCTTTACAACCTAAAATCCCAAAACCTTGATATTTTACTGTTCACTCAACTAGTTCTCACCAACTAAAGACCTAGATTTTCTATAGATGATAAGTAAATTATAGGTGTGACGTATAATTTTGCTTCATACGTAGTTCTTTGGTGTGTAAAAAATCGAGAGACCGATGAAAATGTTCGAAATTGGAAATCGAGTTTGTTAATGATCAAATAAATATATTAATGTAATAAAATCGTGTTTTCATACAAATGCGATGTGTTAAAAATTCATAATTAGGAAGTCAAGGTGATCTGGATTTTACAATCATTTTTAAATTATAAGAAATTAATATAATAGCACTGTTATTACACAAGACACCTTCGAACGGTTGTTGAAAAATGTCAACGTTAATTAAGTAAATAAAAGAAAATTCATATATTGCCATGAAAAAATTTTCCAAAACCTTAATTTTCTGATAAAAACTATTGATAGACCAGGAGGGGCGAATATTTTTAAGGGTGCGCACAAAAATTGGCAAAATTTTTATAAAACTATTCTCGCGTGCCAATCCGAATTTTAAACAATACAGTCGATTCCTGATTAACCGGGCCAATAAGGAAATTAATTTCCCGGATAACCGATTCTCCAGATAATACGCAAAATGCTTAAAAAATCGGAATTACGGATAATATAAATTTAATATTAAAGAAAAAATAAATTGCATACATAAACGTATTCAAATGCTCTATGATTTATCGAAATGAAATAAGAAATTTGTTTATTTACATGCAATATTTATAACTTTAATTTGATTCTAATTTTAATCGTCAATTATCTAAGATATAACGAGTATATAAACTATAACCAAAAAGAAAATATAAACTAAAATTATCTACTTTTTGAAAGTGCCATTTATTTTGCATTTGAAATCTATTAATTATATGTGTTCAATTTTAATGTTAATATAACCAGCATAGATAACACGATGACGTTCGTGTCACCGCACAATGACACGTGCCATTTATTTTTCGTTTGTTTTTCGTTTCGTTATAATATCACATTGTTACATCATTATGACATCATCCATTATTATGCGTGTTGACATTACAATAGGACGGCGACATCATTATGATAGATAATGACGATAGATAACCGCTGTGTTAAGAAATCAAGTAAGCCATATGTTCCCCATACTCTGCTAGAGAGCCTACAAGGAGAGAGTGGCCATAGATGTAATAAATTTTTATTGGACACTTACAGTCACGTGACTTAAGCCGCCATTAGTTTTCCAAACAAAGTATATTCTGTATTGGATTTGTATGCTTTAACGTTAGTTTTTCGAGATATATCGTTTATCATCTAACCTTTATTGAGAATTAAGGTAAGTGATCTTATTAAATGAAGTAGTCGTTGTTTAACATTGTATGTTGTGTTTATTAATTTCGTAGTTTGTTTTATTAAATTTGTTGTTTTATTTTAAAAATAAAACTATAAATTTCATAGACCTCTAATGACACTTATATTAATTAATTAATTTTTTTCATTTTTACGATGCATTGCTTAAACTTTGAAAATTTTCAAAACTATTTTTGTTATTTTAGTTTTATTTTTTAAACATCCTTTACAATAAGTTTTCTGTCTCTAAGAACAGAATATGAGGTAATAAGTAATACGTAATTTTGATTTTGTTTGATAAATTTTAAAATTTTTACTATAAGATAAAAAATTA
Organism: Olivierus martensii; assembly: GCA_000484575.1. NCBI lineage: Eukaryota > Metazoa > Arthropoda > Arachnida > Scorpiones > Buthidae > Olivierus > Olivierus martensii. The sequence continues at coordinate 21,773 of AYEL01091216.1, forward strand.
ACCTTGAGGTTTACATTTACGTGGAATGACCCTTTATTAAATTTGTTGTTTTATTTTAAAAATAAAACTACAAATTTCAGATAGACCTAATGACACTGATATTAATTTATTTTTTCTTCATTTTTACAATGTATTGCTTAAATTTTGAAAAATTTTCAAAACTATTTTTGTTATTTTAGTTTTATTTTTTAACATCCTTTACAATAGTTTTCTCTAAGAACAGAATATGATGCAATAAGTAATACTTACTAGTACTACTTAGTATTAATTTTGATTTTGTTTGATAAATTTTAAAATTTTTACTATAAGATATAAAAGAGCTGATATTTTAATAAAGCTTTCTGTATATTTAGAATAATTTAGTAGCTATATAAGTTTAGTAGCTAGTTCTTTAGACCAAAAATTTTTAAGCTTTTCGCTTAAAAATTTTTGGTCTAAAGAAGAAAAGGCAAATCAGAAAGTGTAAAGCTAAATTAAAACATGCAAATTAGAACATGCATTCCAGTAAAAGTGCAACAATACGGGTTTTATCTCAAAATATAAAATAATGTATTTGTTTATTAATATAAAATTAAATAAATCAACCAATATTTAAATACTATATTTGGTTTTTCATATAACTGATGCCAATATCCTTTTTGACAGCAAAAGTATAAATAAAAGCAATACAGTTATAATTTGTGTTGTTGCCTTTATTTCAAAATTGATTATATTTCATTGCGAATACATATGTTTTATTTCATGTATATTAAAGGTGTACCTTGTTCGATATTTTATAATTGGTTGCATTTACTATTTATCTCAATTAAAAATTAAAAGACAAATACTGCAATTTTCTACTAAAACTACACTATAAATAGTGTTGTTTTCTTTTTTTTAAAAAAAAAAAAAGCTCTACTTCTTAACCCAGAAAATACGAATCTGCAGTAATAACTAAGTTTAATTGTAAGGAGTAATTACCATATCAGACTTTGGTTATTACAACGTTATTTTGTTTCCTGTGTGCAACACCTTTTCATGTTTTTTTAAGTAACTACTAAAATTCAATTTTTTAGCTTTAAAATGATATACAACAAATGTACATCAGTGTAAGTTGAAAAATTAACCTTGAGGTTAAAAAATTAACCTCATGGTACATTTACGTGGAATGACCCTGTTATAAAATTTAGTTCTTATGGATTCTACATTTTAATTCTTAACTGCAAACTTTAGAAGTAGCTTTATCCAATACACTTGTGATATAGAAAAATTTTAGCTAAGCATTTTAAAAATATGAAGAATATGAAATATAAAATTATAAAATTTGTATAGAATGCATTTAAAGTGTAAATATGTAGATACAAAACTACCTTACGGTATTAACTACTATACTAGCTTTACTATATTAACAACTATATGCATTTTAAAATGCATATAGTTGCTAATATAGTAAAGTTGTGTAGTTGCTAGTATATATTAAATGTAGTATAGTTAACTATGCTACATTTAATACAAAAACAAGTAGTAGCTAGTACAAGTATAGTACTACAAATACTGCTATACTTGTACTAGCTACTACTTGTTTTTGTTTATTTTTGTTTGAAAATTTAGCAAAAATACAGAACTTAAATATGATTTTAACTATAATATTCTAAGATTATTTAATTTCCTTATTTTTAACTCTATAGAATCATACAGAATTCGAAATTTACTGCTAATTGTTATCTCATCATTATTACAAACATTGTTAGACATCGTTATTATTAGCTATTATTAATTATTTGATAACATTATTAGAAATATCATTATTAATTAATTATTAGACGTCATTGCTAGAAACTTACTGTAAAATATTTAGTTTTAAAATTAAAGTAGTATCTGTATAAGACGACTACCTCCCGTTCCAATCAAAACTGGTCATTTATACAGGTTAATTATAATACAGCATGTTTAAATAAAACAAAATGATTACACTTTAATAAAATCTAAACGTATGTTTTTATTACATTTTATAAATTGTAAAAAAAACAATAAATGATAAATTATTTATCATTTATTCAAAAACACAATATATTTAATTAATATGGAAAAACTATCAATAGTGTTTTGTCGCATTCCACTTTTATTTTTTATAATTTCTACGGCAAAGCAGTCTTCCATGTCGTTTAATTGAGACAAACAATTTTTCATTATTTTCTATTCTTGATGCCAGCTTAATTCGTCAACATGTTTCTTGCAGAATGTCATTCGCTTACATGTCTTTTAATTGAGAGAAACAATTTTTCATTAATTTCTATTCTTGATGCCAGCTTAATTCGTCAACATGTTTCTTGCAGAATGTCATTCGCTTAACCGTTGTTCCTCCGATTAGTCAAAATTTCTTTATGAGACAATATTTTGTGGATCCGTGTTTTCTCCACGTTAAATTTTTCTGCTAATGCTCGTTCAGAAAGACTTTTTTATTCTCTGTTCTAAATTCAACGCATTAACTTTCTGTTTAGCCCATAGTATAGCCATTAAACAATGGAGAAGAAAACTAAATGTAAGTAAAAATTATAATGGTTAGAAATAAGAGATATCTAAGAGCTGTAAATAAAAATAGGATGCATTGTATAATAGGTTAAAAAAGGAAACTGAGGAGGGGTTACTTGGTAACCTGAAATGCATATTTCCGATCATCAATATTGATAAAAACAAAGTCCGTACGAAGGCTGGATTTGAAGTGTTTAATAAATTCTAAAACTTATTTGTGAAACTTTCCCTGTTTCCCCTATATCACTTCGCCATAAGCCTTCAAGTTTTGATTTTTAACGTTTTTAAACAAAATTTAATTATCATATCATAGATACAAATCTAAGGAATATGCATATTAAAAAATATATCGCATTAAAGTAGAAATCGTCTTATAGAGGGTCAAATAGCATTATTTCTATGGGAAAAAATTTGGTTTCCATAAAATTGTGGTCGTCACGTCAGGTGGTCTTCTTATACAGGTGGTCGTGAAGTCAGTTTTCACTGTATTTATATTTAATGATGTCGGTATAATTTTAATTTGAAATCTGATAGATTCATTAATAGAATTTTGAAGCTTATCTATGCAGTTCTGTAGCCGTTTACTTAAAGAAATATATCAAATAAATTTTTAAAATTATATTATTATAAATATTTATTTTTCGTTAACTCTCTTATATTTATATAAAATTTAAATAATAGTTTAAGAATTTTTCAATATCCATCTCTGAAAACAAACTTAGATTTATGAAAATATGTAAGGCCAACATTCAAACAATTACAAGTTTCATAAATTTAATTTCAATTCGTATTTTCCGATTATTATCTGCTATTACAACTAAAAATTCTACTCTAAATAATCGAAGAAAAGCAGAACAATATAAAAACAGTCTTTTCGTCAATTATAAATCTATATAATAGTATCTTATATATGAATATTTGTTGTCTCCACCGGATGTTATGAGCGTACATTTTATTTTAATCGCAAAGAATAACGGACAGTAATGCAAGATATAAAAGATTAAATCAAAAAATATATATATACAGTCATACCTCGATTTAAGTCGTTTCAACTTTACGTAGGGTTTTTTTGTTAATAGGAAAAAATAAAAGTCTACTAAAGGTTGGGTCTCACAAGAGTAAAATGTGATGTAAATACGTCAATGTATTGATGCTGATGTCACTTTCGTCATATGGCTAGACGCTGCGTCTTTACGCCGAAGTTTACTCTTGTTCAACTTTTTACGCTGCGTAGAAGAGTACTTTGATCATTCGTCCAATCGGAGTATGAGCTGGTTATTGAAACTTATAAAATTATTTAGAAGCTTAAAAATGTTATCAATGACGTTACTGGTTTATCTATAGAGGATCTAAGTCGTTTTTAAATAACTTATTCGACTTACGTCGTTTTTCGATTTAAATCGCGAGTCTTGGAACGAATTAATGACGTAAGGTGAGGTATGACTGTATACAGTATTTTTATATCGCTAATTATATAAAATTTGTGTTGTTATCTGAATTATTGCATTTAAATATAAAAATGTGTTAAAAACATATTAAAAAAAGTGAATAAGATGTAGATAAATAGCATCTTTTTTTTTTTTTGAGTTATCTCTCGAAAACTGAACAAAGTTTTAGCTTCAGGGGGTTCTTAACCTTTTGAAGACTCCAGACTCGAATGGGATTGCATTTAAATATAAAAATGTGTTAAAAACATATTAAAAAAGTGAATAAGATGTAGATAAATAGCATCTTTTTTTGAGTTATCTCTCGAAGACTGAACAAAGTTTTAGCTTCAGGGGGTTCTTAACCTTTTGAAGACTCCAGACTCCAATGAATTGCCCAATATGGTCTCACACCCCCTTCATTTCACAAAAATAAGAAATTACAAATATACAAACAGCTACAACTATTTTACAATGTGTTAAATATTAGTACCTACAGATCGAGTTCCATATTCCCAACATTTAGTTCCTATACTCCAAGGGGTATGGATACCCCAGTTAAGAACTCCTGCTTTATATCATTCATATTAATGGAAACTACGTAAATAAATGCCTAATGATAACTGCATGTTCTCAATTTTTTTCAAATTTCCAAATATCTTGAACAAATAGAAAAATGTTCAAATTCATAGTAGCTATAGAGAGTTATAAAAATCTGAAATCCGGAAAAGTTTTCACCATCGGGTTAAAGAAGAGGTCTGAAGATCGACATTAAGGCTTTTTTTTTGCAAAAAAAATTGTTTAAAATTGAAAAACCAATGTTTAACTAACAGATCTGTTTAAAACATTGAGAGTCTCTAAAAGAAATTAGATAACTTACATGTTGATAATGGTTGTCGTTAGTCATTTTTTAAATTATTCCCGAGACCAAAAATATATCTGTATGCCGGAGGTAATGTATTATGTCCATTTTTTTTTTCAATATTGGAATAACACTATTAGTTTGATGTACTTTCATTGCACTACACAGAGGTATAGGGAACTAAGTCCTATTTCAATAAATAACAGATATTCAAAGATAAACAATACTATGTCCACAAACTTTTTAATATATTTTAAATTTAAAAAGTAATAAAATTTAATTCCTACAATATTACAATTTAAAAGTCAATAGTCCAAAGAATAAATGTACAAGGGTTTATTGAAAAATATTCATTAACAAGCAAGTTGGAAATAAAAAAACATAAAAAATCTTTCAACTGCTCTCCTGTAAAATTCACTCTTGTGATATGATGCACAAAATACCATTAATACAGATATATTTTTGGAAAACTTTTGCAGACAGGCTTAATTGGAACCTTTAAGAGATAAAAAAATAAAATAAATGAAAAATTTCGTGTTTGAAGTATATAAAATTAACTACTGTACAAAGATAAATAAAGTTCCATTACATTTTTAAAATTTTTTTACGGTATTTTTCGAAAATCTTTCTAAAACTGTATATCAAATTTAAATGGTTATACTTGTAAACTTATTTATTTTAAAATGTCATTTCTTTTTTTGGAAAAAATGTTTTTTTGGATTTAAACAAATATAATAAAATAGTTATACTTGTAAACTTATTTATTTTAAAATGTCATTTCTTTTTTTGGAAAAAATGTTTTGTATAAAGTGCAGTATATAGGATATTATTGGATTAGTTTTGTGATAACGTTTATGTACGATTTTTTAACCATATTTTTTAAAGATATTGTTTTGTAAGCTTTAAAACAAGTGTTCTTAAAATTCTAATGAATCCAGACCCCCAATGGATTGTCCAATATGATCCCATACCCTCTTCACTCTCGTTCCATTCACGTATTATCCACATATAAATTAATACATTAAATAAAATGAATACAGCACCCAGAGATAAAAGTCCCATACCACTAAGGGGTATGTATTCCCCCGGTTAAGAACACCTGCTTTAAATAGTAAGAATCCATTTAGCATAATTCTTAAATGCATACCAAATACTAGTCACGCTTTGAGCAAGTAAAGTTAAACATGTTTCTCATAACTCATGCAAGATAATCCATTATCATCAATATTTAAAATATTGTTTTTTTTTTAATTTAACATCTTTATTTTTTATTAAAAGTAAAAGTCGCTTACTTTTCTAAATAGATTAAACTTTATCTGCTTTTATGTAGCCTATATCTTACAATTCGGTGCTGCGTTTATGTAAAAAGTCATTTTAATCTTCTTTAAAAGAATCTTTTTTGAAGTAAACATTTTAATAAAATGCGTTAAAGAAACGTTTTCGTAAAATCTGATTAAAATCATGTTTAACAATAACATCACCAAAACTTTCTTTAGAAAAAAATGTCTTATAACATTTTTATTTTGTTTAAAAAGTAAATGCAAAGCTTGTACTAGATAATTTATTAAATAAAGATTTAATAAAATAACAAGATTTTTATTTTCCTCATAATAACAAGATACATTTATCATTAAAAATTGAATAATTTATTAAGTTATTTTTTTTTATAATAATTGAATCGTGCTAGCAAGTAAAGCTTTCAAAAAATTGATGTGCAATTCAATAACTATATTAATTCACTTATTATTATTGTCATAAAGATAAAGAAAACGTATTAAAAATGATATTTTTCCAACTAACTTATAACTTTTCTTCTATTAAATTATAGATTATTATTTTTCTCTGAATGATAAGTACGTTTTTGTTATTATTTTGAGTTCAGTCATTCGGATTATTCTTGTATCGGAATAAGTTTATTTTTCTAAATTATTAAATTGAAAAAGTAAAATGTTGAATAAGCTATACAAGTGCAACAATTGCTTTTATTTTTCTCGAATTTTTCTTAGTTACATGTAACCTAGTAATATAAAGAAGAACATTGAAAGTTATTAATGCCTTTTTTTTTTTTATTTTTCATAGCTGTAACAAAGAGTTTGATGATGACTTAAAAATTTTTGATTAAAAAAAAATAAATAAATTTTAGTTTATTGGCTTACAAAGGAGTTTTTCACAGAAACTTATATTAATTATTGTTATGTTTTATACATATATATTATGTAAAAATTTAATTTAATTGTCTTTGGAATATCATGTGATCGTTTTAAAGTGATTTTTATTAAATTTCAAAATTATTTTTCAATTTTATTTTTGATTTAACGTTATTCTAATAGAAAATTGAAAAAAATACCACAAAATTTTCTTGATTTCTGTGATAAAACCAAAGATAACTATTATTGTAGAACTAGAGTAAGTGCATGGTTTTTTTCTATCTCTAGATTTTAAATGTGATAAAAATCAGTATTATTTTTTTAAATAAGTATACATACAGTAAAATCTTTAAAGGATATTTTACGAAAAAAAATACTTTTTTGAATTTAATTGAATAATGCATGGAAAAATTCATTGGCATGCCATTCGAATATAAATCTCGTAAAATAAAAAGACAAATTAAAAATGATTAATTATAAATATTTAGTGGCGTAGTGATATAAATGAACTTCGGCTCTCCCATAGACTCAATACTGACTTCCGATGCTGTCTCTATCTCCTAAAGCGATAAATACTTTAAAAATTTCTAATTTGATTTTAATTAAACAGTGAAATCTCCATTATCCGATTTAAATGGGAACCGAAGTAAAATCGGATACAATAATCGAAAATCTAATAATGTGAAAACTGGCGAAATATTTCTGAATTAAATTCTCTTGTATTGCAAGAGCTCCACTAGTTACGAATATAAATTTTGTTCGTAACTCGGATATTGTTTGTTGTTGGACCCAAAAACTAATGAAATAATTTTATATATTGTGTTTTGTAATATATTTCACAATTATGCCAATTAGAAATTTTTTATTTCACAGATTTGAACAAAAAGTTCCGATTATAAAGCGAGTTTTTTTTTGCGTTATCGCCGCCATCTTGAAATACTGCTGTAATATGAAAACCATGTAATTTTACATAATATTAGGTACTAGAGCATTCTGCTATCATATTATTTAAAATTATCCAAGAGTTTTTCAAATTTTGTGAAATTTAAAAATGAAATTTCACGTTCATAAGTAGGTAATGTTTTTAATTAGAGGAGCACGTATACAGTACAAAAACAATTAAGTTTTCTTTCTATTTAAGATGTTTAATTTTATTATTTTTATTATAATTTACCACTTTGGATATATTTATTTTTAAATATTTATGATATATAATAACAATCAAACATAATTATGAAAATTGATGATATAAGTATATTAAAGAGGGAATAATAAAATACTTATTCTACTATAATTCATGCTTCAAACAATCAATGCCTGCTTATCTCTTTCGAGTAGAAGACAGATTCCATTTATTGTCTCCGTAAATACAATAATTGCTACTTGGCGAAAGCATCGGAAGTCAGTATTGAGTCTATGGGAGAGCCGAAGTTCATTTATATCACTACGCCGATGACACAGTCCACTAAATTATTCGCTATGTTACAGTAAATTGCCATAAAATAATGATACTTTTGACAAATAAGCTATAAGCTTCGAATAAAATTACGATATTATCATGATTTTGACATCTGCGTTCCAATATTTACGACGATCAGATGCACAATGATGTTCTGAGCGTTACAGTTTGATTTTGACAGTTCTAAAATGCGGAGAGTTGTAATTATTGAGTCGTTCTCGAAAGGTTTCATGATTAGCTATCAAACGAAGCAAATTGTGTTGAAATGTTTATTCGAAGCTGAAAACTGAAAACCTAGAGGCACGATTAAATAAAAATAAACACCGTTCTTATTGACGCTGTTACCTTTTAATCGAAATCGACTGTTCCGTGCGCATTAATACAGCCACAAAAGTTGGTAATACGCCGCTCCCATAGACTCAATACTGACTTCCAATACTGTCGTCAAGTATAGTCACACTAGAGTCGCATATATTGATGGTTACAATATATCAAGCGATAAATCCATCTAATAAGACAAAGAGAAAACTTTATTAAGCTCTCTTACGGCCATAAATTATTAATTAATTTCCTTTGAATAATTACGACGAATTGCCAGATTTCAAGATAAAGCAATTAAAACTGATCAGATTTATTTCAATTGCTTTGGATTACTGCTTTGCCAATAATTATATTATCTGAATGTGGCTAAATATGGTTAAATATAACAGTTACTCTTTAGTACATTTAGAAACTGTTATATTCACACAAAACTGTAGAAAATTAGAAATTCGTTCCGCCATTTTAAAAATTGTTTAATTTATATTTAATAAATTAAAGTAAGACGAAAACATATTAAAAAGTTAAATACTATGTGATGAAACTATTACATCTGTTGATTCAATGTATTTATCTTAAATTAATGGATTTTAATCTGCTTGCAAATGCTGCATCTTCTCAAGTTACAACAAAAACGAATATTTGAATAATAAATGAATTTTCAATTTACAGAAGAGTAACAAATACAAGATAAATGGAAGAGATCAATAAATTTATTCCTGGCATCTTAATTATATCAAATATCGTCGATTTTTATCGATATTGTTTTCCTTTCTGCCATGTTACCTTGTTTTCGAACAGGTATATTAACCAGTATATCTAATATTACGCGAATAATATTAGACAATTTCTGGCGAATAAATTTATTTAAATTACTGGAAATGATGGATTATTCGAATATTTAAATATCACGTATCATATTTGCATCGAAACTAAATTATTTCCACTGATGATTGATAATTTATCATTTTTGTTACAGTAAAATAATCCATCATTCTTTATTTATAACTTCTTCCAAAACTTTGTCAGGAGAGTTATCTCGAAAATCGTGTTCTTCTCTTCATATTCTACAATCAATTCGCTCATTGAAATATATAAAATTATTGACTATTGTTTTTTTATATAATTTTTTTAATAATTGTTAAATAGAATTTTGGTATCGATTACCTGGTAGTGTTTGAAGCAACAATCGATTTGATCAAAAAAAAAATTTTTTTTCACAAAGATCTCTTTTCGTCATCCTTAAAGCAATCATTAGAAATTTAGCATAATGAATAATGCTATTATTGCTAATTGAACTACTTAGAAAATTGCTATCGAAGAGACAAAAAATCTAATTTACTTCTCTCAATAATTATTGAGAGATTTAAAGATTTGATATCTAAAAGAAAACCTGTTGACAGCATCAGAAGTCAGTATTGAGTCTATAGGATCCTATAGTAATCTCATTACTATTGGTGCTTTTTTTAAATTCAATCCTCTCCACCATTGATGTACATCCAAAATGACGTCATAACAACCCATCGGTGTGTCTAAAATGTCTGTTTTTAAGTTCAACCCTTTCGCATGAAGATGGCGGCTTTGGATGTTATTTTGTCTTCTGCTGCTAGTCAATTATTTAATACCGATGTAGGAAATTATTTTTTCAAATGCAAAAAAAAGTTTGCTGTGGAGCTATCAACAGACAGAGCATAAACTGATTCTCCAATCTTTACATTTCTTCTTTGCATGGAAGCAGCCATCTTAAAAAATGACGTCAAAGTCTGTGTTCACCAGCATCAACCGAACAAATACTATGATTAATGTGGTGAGTTAGTGTTGAATATACCAGTGACGTCACTGGTGAATTTACAAACAGTTTAACAAACATGGTTTATATCACTGATGGAGAGTGTGGATCCTATAGGGGTAACTCTATAGGTGGATCCTAATATAGCAGCCATTTTGATGCAAAAGAGTTGAATTTAAAAACAGACATTTGAGACCCACCGATGGGTTGTTATGACGTCATTTTGAATGTATATCAGTGGTACAGAGTATTGAATTTTAAAACGCACCCATAGTAATAAGATTAATATAGGATCCTATAGACTCAATACGGACTTCTGACGCTGTCAACAGCTTTTTTTTTAATAGATAGATAGTTTTATAGATGAAAATATCAGAAATTATTGTTTATATATATATATATAAACAATATTTTCCATAAACGGAAAGAGAATTCTAGAGAATATAAAATGCAAAAATGACTATCTATTTTATTCAGTTATTTACGAAAAAGAAGGGTTGTCATCAAAATCTTCAGCATTATCTTTCAATTCGGTCTCCGTTTCACACGCAACCATTAATTCTTGCAATCCAGAGTCACTTGCATCAGTCCTGTTTGTATCAGTTGACCGTTCTTCCGGACAGTGATAAATTACTAATTGCTTATTTTTATATATATTATATATATAAATTATTATTTTATTTGTACATTTATAACAAAAATTTTTATCACAAAAAAAAAAAAAATGCACAGCAAGATCCTACTCTAGAGCAGCGAAGGAGCACGTTCTAGCGGCAGAGCCACCGAAGCTCGCCAAAACAGTTTTCTTTAAATCTGGATTTTCTCGTAAAAGAGGTAAAAGCGGCAGGGATTACTTTTAGAAATGACATAGAGGGAACTGAATTGAATTTACCAGAAATTATCAAAAATTGGCCCAACCAAGTTTTGCCATCTCCTTGTTAGATAAAAAATCGGTAATCTTCATTTGCCATTATGGTTTAAATTCGTTTTTTGAAGCAAAATCACCAAATCACGCCAATTTTTGATTGGAATTATTTAAATAACAGCTGAATTATCTTGATATTCGCAATATCTTATAGCAGTTTTCAAGAATTTTCAAATCACATTCTTTTTTTTTATGTCTGCTCATTGCTCGATGAAAACGTGTCTGGTAAAATGGAGACTGGATAAGTGGGAGTTTACTGTATCCTAGTTTAAAATTTACTCTAAATGTAAATATTTATTAATATAAATAGTCTGTTATAACAGTTTATAAATAAAAATTTCGTAATTCATTTTGATTACTTCAATCAACAATTCTTACTTATTTCTGAATTCGTTTCTAGTTAATAAGAAGACATTACTTCAATGGTAAGTTAAATTAATTTAATATTATTTGTTAATATAATATTATAAATTTAAAAAAATCTATACCTGCTATTACTTTTCAGGTATGAAGATTTTATGAACGTATGTCCTGCAGGGAGAATGACAAAAGCCGTAAGTTTTTATAGTTACTATAAATGCTGTAATTATTTTATGTTTTCATCTTTATATTATAATATATTTATATTAAGGCAAAACCGGAAGTAAACGAGGAAATGATGTAGTTTATTGTCTTCATAGGTCTTGAATACCAATGAAGGTGAATTTATGCAAAAATTTATGCAATAATTAGTAAAAACATCAAAAATTAAGATCAGAAAGATACGAGATTAAAATGTTATAAAATTCATTAACGTTATTAATATTGGTGAAAATAAACATGAATTTATTGCTACAGAGTATGAAAGTTAAAGACTTGAATGAGTTTATCAGTATATGCTTTAGCTGTGGTGTTATAATTTTTGATCTAATTTTATTTAAATGATGACTAATGGTTTTTGTGCAGTTTCAATTAAAGCTTTTAGATTTATTTCGTTTCAAGCCATCTCATTTTGCACTTTAATTAAATTCATTTCTGTTTTCGTTTAATTGCATACGAATTTTCCACAAACACTTTAAATGGAAATACTACTACTATTCGCCAATGAACGTAGTGATTCGGTTTGTTTACGCTATATTTTCTCTTTTTAATTAAAACATATGATACTATATATATATAGAATAAATCCGAAAGTTTAATTGTCAGAAGGAAAATATTAGTAGATCTAAGTTTACACGTTTAGTTTAAACTAAATATATAAACTTAGACCTAGTAATTTATTAAATTAGTTTAAATCTGAATCACAAAAATTCGTTAGCTATTAAAATTTTTATCACAACTATTTGAATATTAAAAAAAATATTTTGTGCATTTAAATAAATTTAATCTACAAATTAATTTAGGATATCCTTCTATTTAAAATAATTAAAAAAGTTTTTCCAATGGTGATTGACTAGCTTTAAACGGTTATAACTTGAAAACGGTGCCATTTACACCATATGTTCATTAGACATTGTCGACTTATTTCGAGGCCCTCCTATCAGCATACAAAATTTTACCACCAAGTTTTTCTTCGTCCTATAAAATATATAATTTTTAGTAGTGTATTGATTATATTTAATCTAATAATATTTATAAGTATTATTATTTTTAATCTCTTAAAATATTTTCTAAATGAAATATTCATAAATATCCGGTGTTGGGATTTTTTTTTCCGTCAGTGTATATTAATAAGAAAACGTAGCTGACTGGCTGGATATCCCTTTTGCAGTCGAATCACTGTATCGATTCCTATAAATAGGGTATCATTAGAAAGGTCTAATCCTCGGATTTCTGCGATAGCCAAATTTTTTTGTCGTTATTAATAATTTAAAAATTAAGGAATAAAAATTAAATAAAAATTGTAGTTTCTCTAAAAAGACAAAATCTGAAGGTGGCGCTATAATTTAATAATGGCCACCATCAAATAATGGCCACATACATATCACACATAAACACATACCACACATAAACACCACAAATAATGGCCACCATACAGTCAATCAGCTAGTCAATCACCATTGAGTACAGAAAGCGTCACGACGCGTCGCATTGGTCGCTCGCCTTATTATTAACCGAGTAGTAAGAAGGCGAGCGACGCAATGCCTACTCTGCTAACATTTAACTCCATCTATTGACAATGATATAAACTAAAATTCTGATAAAAATGAAATTCTATCCTATAGGATTAAAGGATGCAGCGTGGACATGTTCTTTAATGGCAGAACATCGTGAATTTCATGAAAATCTTATAATTAATTCAAAAGATATTACTGAGGAACACACTGATATAGATTGACATGGACCTAATAAAGAAATGAATTTGGAACGTTTAGAAGTCTTTCGTATCTAAGATAAAAACATCGATAATCTGGATTATCTGTATTTTATAGTATATCAGTTACAAGTTTTACGTGTCCAAAAAATTTTCAAGATACCATTTGGGCATGCATGCCATAGGTTGGCCACTCCCGAACTAGACTAAGCAATTCCAAGCTAAAGATAAGTCCATAAATTTTCAAGAGTCATAAAAATGGTTAAAATATTGAAGAAATTTGTAATAAATCCTAATTTTACGTTTTTCAATTTTTAGCGGACTTTTCGGAGGATATTGAGACTTATAACATCGGACCCATGTCTCTGTATTCTCCACTAACTTTTGTAGTAATGTTCTCACATAAGGGCAGTGGTGGAACTACAATGCGCTAGACCCCGCAATGCGGGGGCCCAATCCTCTTAATTTAAAAAAGAGTAAAGAAAATACAGACAATGCATTTTCTTTATCCTTTTTTAAATTAACAACATAATACAATAAAAAATTAAATGCACCATGAAAAGAGTGAAGTATTGAGCAATAGCCAAAAATACAGAAATAAAAGATGTGATCAGAGATTTTATAAATTTAAAATCCAGGAGGAAGAATTTTAAGAATATTTTAATTTTGATAATTTTCAATTGTGTTTTAAATGATGCAATTTTGTTCTTTTTTTTGTTATTTATAATAAAAATATCGAGATAAAAATTTGTATTTTTTGCGGTAGAGGCTCAAATATTATTTTGCGGGGGCCCAAAAATTTAAGTTCCGCCACTGAATATCTCGATACAGCATTCTTTAATTCTGTAGGACAGTGGTTTCCAAACGTTTTATGTCTGTGCCCCGTTTTTCCATAAAAAAACTGGTACGCTCCTCATTTTCATAACAGTCTAATTTTATAAATACTTTCTACTTACAATTTAATATCACAAAACAATATGCTATATTTTGTATAGACAAAGTTCTTATATACAATAAAAAATATATATTTATTATGGTGTAATAATTTTAATACAATTAAACAAACAGAAAAATGAAAAACAGAATAGATGTTTAACAACATAGTATTTAATTGCATAGATGGACTTTATTATAATATTATAATATAACTTTAATAATTGTATCTTCCTTATCACTGTTTCGTTAAAACAGGAATGTTTTTTCTTTAATAATATCAATTTCACATTCTGAATTTTTTTATGCATTTAAAGTTGATGTATCTTCTGCTCTCTTACAAAATCTGCACTCTAACTCGCGACAACCAGCTACAAAACAATCGTTCTTTAACACACGCAGAAAAAAATTTATGAATAAAAAGTTTATTCATAAATTTTTCCCTTTCACATTCCTCTATTGGAAAATAAAAATTTTTATCCTAGAACTGAACGTTTGGAACATAAAATTCTCATTTGTCACCAAGTATAGTAACTCAATTTCAAAATTAATTCAATTAACTCAATTTCAAATCAAAATCGAAAATAGACTGCATATCGCCCCTCTCACGGCCAACTATAGTCTGTTTCAAGAATAACCTGACAGCCGAACCACCAAAGGTAACACTGTATTTATACGCGATTTGTAAATAACAACATTGTCTATTGGTCTATAATGATAACAACAATGGGTGCGTTCGAAACCTCAACAGCGGTTTACATCTTCAGATGTAAACCGATGTCAACACACTCACCACCTCTAGATTGCGATGACTTTTTAGCATCGGTTTACACCGTTTTCTAACGTCGCAGAAAAAGTAGTTCCTGCTAGATGATAAGATTTTAAAAGTTAGACTGTAACAAATCATTATCATCGTCAAACAGAAACAGAAACAAGCTGATGTTGAGTTATTTCTGACGTCAAAAGAGACTAATTATTGATGACTCGCTGTTGAGGTTTGGAACGCGCCCTATATTTCGTTAAGTTTTGTTACGTGATTATAAAATATATATTTTTAAATCATCTGAATAATTTAATATTTCGATATTTTATTTACCAAAACAACAATTATAGGATAATATATCATTTTTATATTTTAAACTATTAATATTAAATTTAACTAATAGGGACTATTTTCCTTTGTGTAGAAATACTCACAACAATGGTAGTGATTTACTGTCAGGTTATCTTGAAATAGGCTATAGCGAAATTACATTTATGACTCTTTTTGGCAAAGTATTTTCCAATGATTGCATTTTGTGTCCTTAAAATATGGATTTACAAAAACTAATGAAAATGTTTTGTGTTGTAGGAGAGTAAACGTAATTTTCTAAATTTGTTAAGTAAAAACCGTGTGGTAGAAGTACCGTGTTATATGAGGGTTTCCTCAATTTTCAAATCGTATTGGACCGAAACTGTACTATAGGAGGGATATCTGTATACTGTACATGGTAAACCTTGTATAAAACAGACTTCTAAACCGCGGATTCGTATAATGTTCCCCATGAAAAAGTTGTTAAAGCTGTCATAGAAACGAAATAAACATGGTTTGGTTTTTATTACAATCAAATAAAAAAAGATCGGAAGAGCGTCGTGTAGGGAAAGAGTGTAGATCTCGGTGGTCGCCGTATCATTAAAAAAAAAAAATTAATATAATATTTATTTTATAAATATTAAATTTAAAAAGTATTAATACAAATGTTACATTCTTATGAATTGAAAATAATAAAATATTTCCCGTAGTCACCATTATGTTATTGCGAGTGCTTCGACAACTTATATAACTCTTAATTACTCGTGTAGTTATGATCATATAATGCTGCATTTTGTATATATTAATAACAACATAGATTAATTTGTAATAATAAATTAAAACTTTCCTAATAAATGCTCAAAATTAGATTTCAGACAAAATGGCTGAACACCTGCAATTAAGTCTTCCTAACCCTGTTGCTTAGATAAAATAAATGGAATTGTCCAAAGCTCTGCACACTCGAATTCGCGCTTGAACCGATTAATCTCATTGGTTTGTAAGTATTGTAAGGAAACCGAACATCTTCCATCTAGGTGAATACCTTTTTGGAACCAACTGTACGTGTTATGTAAAGTACGACATAAAACATAAAATAAGTATTAATTTTATCAATAATTATAAATAATTTTCTTTTGAAATTAAAATGAAAACCTTTATAGTGACGCAATTAAGCACACGACTTATCCATTTTAACATGCACAGAACATCAAATTCTGCGAAAACTACCATTATGATTATAAAACAACGTCGACTGTAAACAATTAATTCCACTTCACCAATAACACTTTAGAAAACCAAGTCTCATCTAATTATAAAAATCCATAATCTGTTCTAATCCGTAACGCTATTCATTATGCGGCTTTTTCCAAAAAAGTTTAGGGACTTCTGATTTAGAGTGATTCCCAAAATGACGTTTTATTCTTATTTAAAGGAATTTTATTTCAAACTGTCAACTAGCGGTGCTTTTACCTTAATTACATATATTACAAATAATTTAAAATATAAAATGATTAATATATAAATACTAATAGCACTGAATAAATGTTTATGACTAATCACTATGACCGATGCCAAATTAATTTTGGCGCAGTGGCGTAATTGCGTCACAATTGGGTCCCGCTTTTTATTTCATTATAACTTTTGATATATAGATTAAAACAGTAAGCTTCTGAGAATTATTTTCAGCAGAGCGCCATATACCCTTCATCCTGCCTTCCTTACACAATGATCTTTAATGTGATATATCTAAAACGCTATATTAAATCTAAAAAATTATTCCAATAGAAATAATAGCCAATTAATTACAGTATATTAAGAGGTAGTAGTGAATCTCAGCCAAAATAGTTGCTGACGGTTTCTTGTCACAAGAACAATTACAGCAAAAATTAGATTCGCTGATTTTAACTTTTGTTTTGAATTAAAAATTGTTAATCTGAAATTTATATTAGAGAAAAACTTTCAGCCAAATCTCAAGCTTTAATTCCGATTAAAAAATGTAGAACAGTTTAAAAATAGTAAAACCGGTCAAAAAGGTTTTTTTTTTTGTTTTCTTGTTTCCCTCTTCTGTAGACATCGAGAAACATCGTTAATCGACATCGATGAAATCCATAATATAAATACTGTAGTTCTTATTAAATTACTTAAAACACCTTGAAAATTTCAGTACAGCTTGGTCACTTTGGAAAAGGGATAAGAGTTGTTTTTTCCATAAACACATCTATTAGTTACATCGTAGACGCATTTCGATGAAATTTGGAATATTAATATTTATCTTAATATATTCAATAATTTCAGTACAAATGGACTACAAATAAAAAGCATATTTTGATGTATGTGAGTGACCGTTTTGTCTTACGGACTTTCTTACAAATTCGTTTCCATTTTGAATTAAATAAAAACATTTTTTTATATGATAGTATCTAATATGTAAAAATACCAAATACTGTATATTAAGTTGTAATTCAGAAGCGAGACTTCGCTAATGATTTATGGGGGAAAAATTATATTAGACAAGCGGGTCGCATCTAAACTGTAGAACATACTAGTTTCTCATTATAACTACAGTGCAGTACTTTTATTTTTTACATATTAAATATTGTTGATAATAGATTGCTTTTTTATATATTATTTCAATCAAAAAATTAAGAACATATTTTAAATCATAAATGAATCATTATAAAATCAGAAAAGAGAAGATAGTTATAAATCCTGAGCAGGGCTGCATTTATACTTTTGGAGGCCCTAGGCGCAGCATCATTACCAGGCCCCCAAAAAACAAGTCTATTTCAGTTAATCAAATTCATACTCTTTTTTTAAAAGTTATTGAAAATAAAAGTCGACATTTTTATAATAACTGATTTTAATAAAATAAAAATAACACAACATTGGCATACATATTATATTTGTATTAAATAATTATAAATATAAATCCGTTCAAATTTAAATTAAAAAATAATAATAATTAAAAATTTTTTGGGTTTGGTTTTATCAAATATATCTATAGTGTGATCATAATCGAATCCATTACTTCTGATTCGATGCATAATAACGACAGATCACTCGTTTTATTTTGATGCGAGTTGCTTCTTAAATAGGTTTTTTATTCGTTTCAACACTGAAAACGAGCGTTCAGTACTCGCATTTGAAATAGGCATAGTCAAAATATTTTTAAAATTGATTTTACGTTCGGAAAAGTAGACCTTAACCCAGTGGTTCATAACCTTTTCGAAGTCAGGGAACCTTTTCAATGTAAAGAAAATTTGCGGAACACTATATCACTAAGATCATAAAACAAACAACAAAAAATATGCGTGAACATGTATTTTATTAAAAATTATATATTACACATTAAATAATAGTAAAAAATCATTAATTAAAAAAACATATATTCTTAAGAACTAAATAACTCTTTTAGAAAATGGAACATTTTTAAATCGAGTTTAATACGATGCCTTAGCGGCCGGATGGCCGAGTGGTAACGTTGTTGGCGTGCCACGCGGGAGCACCTGGGTATTCGCGTCCCATGTCTGGTATTTCCTGAAAAGTTTTTTCGGGGTACTGGTCCGGCTGGCGATCCCCATCCTTCACTATCCGTCGTCCTTCCACAGATGTGGGTGCAGCCCGTGGTTGGGTCTCGCCCCGCCCTTTAGTAATCTCCCTGATTGGAAAGGGGGCGTAAAATATGCAAAAATAAAAAAAAATGCGATGCCTGAATTAATTATCTTATGCAGATTTGAGCCATGTCAGATCTAATATGTGATAAAGCTACTTTGATTTTTTCGACAATATTCTTAAGTCTTTTGCGTTTTTTAGTCATGTTCATTAATATTGAAAAGCCTAGCTCACACAAATTTGATGTCGAAAACTGTAGCAAAATCTGAAGTGCTTTTGTGGGAAGCCTATTTAATAGTTTATTCTAAAATGCAAATTGAATCTTATCTACATTATAAAATGCAACTGCGGAGTACGCTAAGGTCATTCAAGTAGGGCATGCGGAACATCCTGAGCTCTACTTGAATGACCTTAGCGCCATAATTTCGCGGAACACTTGTAACACGTTTCATAATTTCGCGGAACACTTGTAACATGTTTGCGGAACACCAGTGTTCCGGGGAACACCGGGTAAGAACCATTGTCTTAACCCATCATTTATAAATTTATACATATTTTTAATTGAAAAACTTTCTTCCTTTATCATTATCAAAAATTGTTTAACTTCATCAACAAATTTTTCTGAATCAATATCAGTCCCATAAGTTTGTAAAATTTTATTAATGCTAGTACAGTAACACAGTACAGTAACACCCCGCTTAACGCTGCTCCTTTTAATGCTGTTTCGATATAACGCGGTTTTTTCGAATTCTATATTTTTATTGATCACTTTGGAGTAGTTTTAAATCGTTATTCTTACATAAACCCGAAATCGCAGGAATTTGTTGCATTGATACTCTTATGCAGTCTCACAGTGCGTTTGATATCTTTAATTTTTTTTCTTTAATTATTTTTTTTATTTTACGCCCCCTTTGCAATCAGGGAGATTACTAAGGGGACGGGGCCAGTTCCAACCACGGGCTGCACCCACACCCGTGGAGGGGGCGGATGGTGAAGGACGGGGATCAGCGGGCCGGGCCCAGTACCCCGAAAAATCCGGGACCAGACCGGGTCCTCCTGCGTGGCACGCCAACGCGTTATTACTCGGCCATCCGGCCGCCTTGCGTTTGATTCGTATGTACTGTAGATTACATACAGTGGAGTGCAGTACAGTACATACGAAAATCTGCTGCGGTCAGAGTTCATATTTATGATCGATCATCAATGTTATTTATTTTAATAAAAATAACAATTATCTTATTTTAGTTTTAACCCGAATGTTGCCACTTTAAACTATAGTTCCTTGAACTTGAACGTTTTTCTTTCATAAATACTTTTTGTTGTTTATAGTTTACTGCAATCTGATTACTGCTTTTTGTTCTGGCTTTTTATTTTCTAATTTTAAGAATTTTTTCATGAATGTTTTATGAATACAAATAATTTTCTAATTGCGAATTTTTTCACGAATGATTTATGAATACAAATCGATATTACAATAAAGTTTACTGCAGTCTGATTACTGCTTTTTGTTCTTAAAACTTTTTATTTTCTAATTTTAATAATTTTTTCACGGATGATTTATGAATACAAATCGATATTAGCAATAAAATATGTCTATAATTAATGTAATATAATAGTAATAATACATGCTACAAAATAAAATAAATGCTATGGTATATATTTTTATTCGCCATCCTGTTTCACCTATCCTCATTATTTACGTGTTAAAATGATCTCGTTTAACGCTGTTTCATTTAGCACTTTGTTTCCTTGGAACATATCCCCCGCGTTAATTGTTTCATTTAGCGCTTTGTTTCTTGAAACTTATCCCCTGCGTTAAATTGTTTCATTTAGCGCTTTGTTTCCTTGGAACGTATCCCCCTCGTTAAATTGTTTCCTTGGAACGTATCCCCGTGTTAAACGGGATCTTACTGTACTTACCTTGATCTATAGCTTTCTTCAGAAAATGTCAAACGTATTTAATATATCTAAATAGCTTTTTCATTAATTCTTTCTTCTTTCATTAATTTTCAAAACTAACTTATCACAAATGACATTAAAAGTATTAGTAATGAAATTTTCTTTCCCACGAAAATAATCTCATCGTTAGATTGTGAATTTTTCGTTTTTCCACTCTTTTCTTCTCATCTTTAAATTTTGTTTCATTGTTAATAATATTCGCTTCTTCATTTAAACAACAAAACTATTTCTTATATGTAAAATAAAACCAACTAAAGACTATAACAATTATTAGCTAATAGTATATCCGTATCGGGATTTTATAGAGATATACTAGTAGCATTTATTTATTCGTTGTAAAATTTTGTCCCATACAATTGTTAATATTGCTGTTTCTAAATTGTCAAAATGTTCAGCTAATGATGAGCTCTCTAATTTAGGTTAGTTCGGTTAAGCCGCCATATCCTCATGGGATATTCATTATCTGGCGGCGGCCACTTATAGAGCCCATCACAGGCTGGCCAACACCCATGATGGGGCCAACCGGATGGCTGAAAGATGGGGTTCAACGAACCGGGCCCGGACCCCTCCTGAAAAACTGGAGGTGTGGAACCCGGATTTGAACCCGGATCCTCCAGGGTGGTAAGCCGCAGCTTTACCACGCGGACATCTGAACCCATTGGACTTGTATCTGGGGCTATCTAAAAGAGCACGTGCTCTAGTTTAGAAATGGTTTTTTCATGAGGAGAAATGAATAGTTCGAGTAATGCTTCTTTAATTTTATATCCACGCTTCAAAGCCAGTATAGCGTCAGCTCTCGCAGACCATCTCGTTTCACTTATAAGGTAGAATAGAAAACTAAGGAATAAATTGAAAAAATTCCACAATTCTATTTTTATTCTCATTCTTCTACGGTTGTCCGAAGTATGTAGATATAGGGTCCAATAGGGAACAAAACATTTATTACCCCATAGTTTTTTTGCCTTGTGTGTGATACGTTTACGTACACGAATTTATGCAATACTACAGTATTCATAAATATCAAAAATAGCATTTAATATTTATTTATTTTTATTTTATTTTATTTTATTTTTTTTTCAATTTTACCAGGTCAGATTTTCATTTATAAAATATTTATTTTGGATTTTTATCTCTTAAAAATATTATCAGAATTTAGATTTACCGCATGAATGAATTATGCTAATTTATAATAAATTTATATAAAGTTCAACAGTGTTTAAATGAACGTGGTAAATGCGAAACATCAATATACCAAACATTCTCACAAGTTACGCGAAACGGAAACGATGGCAACAAACCTTTCCGTTTGAAGAAAGGTTCTATATCTTATCTTATAACAAGTCTACATCTATCTTGTTGAAATCTTATCGATACTTTCTATCCACTGGCATCCTCAGAAATTTTTCTATCATTTTTCATTATGTTTCTCTTTTGTTTCTCAATCCCACCGTTTGTTATTCTTCTCCTTCATAGTTTTCTTTCGATATAGTATATCAGAAAAGTGGACCTTACAATTTATTAAAGCCGTAAATAATAAAAGCATTCAAGATATGAGAAAATAAAAGTTCGGATAAGAAATTACTTTTTTGTTTGTTTGTTTGTTTTTTGTTTTCGTAATGTAAATTGCTCTTAGATTAATTTTAATGCTTTTATAGGATGTAAATTTTATAAAAACCCATTTAAGACTTTCAGAAAGATGATATAAAATAAAATAAAAAAATTTTAACATTGTATAGTTTAAGTAACGTTTAAAATTCATCCTAGCAAAACTAGGAAGTTTCTTTTCCATTAATGAAGAATCGATCTCTGTCTAAATATTATGAAAACTTTCTCCTTGGCTAGTATAATTCACTTAGATTTAATCCTTTATTTTTTGTTTTCGTACATATAACGAAGAAAAGAAACCATTAAATTGTAAAAGTTGTTTCAGATTTTAATTAAGCATAAAATTGTGGGATTAAACGTTTAATAGAATTAATTATTATTCTTTTATGGAAACAAAATTAGCTCTTCCCTACTGAATATTAATTTATTTTTTTAATATTCTCGTTATTTTATAATGAAAAGAATTTAAGTAGACTATTTGAGGCGAATACATTAAAAGTATAAATTGCGCTTTTATAAAATCATTTATTAATATCGTTGATGATACCTTCAAAAGGTTTAATCATCATAAAAACACCTACCGAAAACTTTTTTAACTGAATTTAATCCGTTGTCATATATCTAAAATAATTGCTCCCAGTAGAATTTAATATCATTAAGTAATCGTTAAGAATTGAATAAAAAAAAAAAAAAAAAAAAAAAAAAAAAAAAAAAGAAAAACTTATATAAAAACAAAATAATATATTTAATAATAAATTTAGAACTTATTTACAATATATAACTATATCAAATCTATATTTATAACTTATAGTTTAAAAATATTTGTCTTCGATGATGTTTTCTTCTGAAAAAAAAATAAAAGTAAAATTAATTTATTTACTTTTCCACTTATAAAATTTACTTGAATGTTTAATATGTTATCTGAAGAATTTTTTGCGAAATATCGAGTAGAAATTCTTCAAATATATCTTAAAATTTAATGGTTTATTATTGAAATTATTCAGCCGTATCATTCGAATTTTTTCCATTAAAATAATTTATGAAAACATTTAAAATAAACAAATAAAAAAAACTTCTTTTTAATAAAAAAAATTATATCAAATTTAGAAATTTAACGATAAAGAATTTATAATTTTGATTTATGAATGTTGACGAAACTCGATAGAGTATAAAAAAAAAAAATTCGAATAATTTTTACTTGTTGCGATTTCTTTAATTCCAGGAATCTGTCAAGCATATATAATTTTTCGATAATATCTGTATAAATAAAAATTTTTAAATATCTAAAAAACATTTAAGACATTTTTATATACATGGTCTATAATTAAAGTTCACCTGTTTTGAGTTGACTACAATAATAACTGTCCACCAGAAGGACACAATATTTTCGGAACATCTTAATGAGGTAATGAGAAAGACATTTAGGGCAAGAAATTAGTTCAAAAAGTCCACTAGAGGGCGTGTTATAACTTTATTCAGAAAATAACAATGAACTACAACAGTGATCCGTATAATCAGGGCAAAACATGTTCAATATAATGACCATCATTGTATGCTACAATCTGGAATCTTAAAATTGGACCATTTTTCTTCCAAGAGCTTGGCCCTACAGGTCCCGTAATATGCTCCGTCATCGGGCAGCGATCAATGCATCGTTGTTGGAAAATTTCGTTATTCCGGAACTGCAGGCGCGGTAGTGTGATGGATCAACAGTGTTCATACAAGATGGTGCTCCTCCACATATAGCCAATTGCATTAAACAGGTACTTAGAAGCCATTTTTACGACGAATGAGTCATGAACCGCCATTTCCCTACTATTTGGCCACCCTGATCCCCAAACCTGAAATCATGCGACTTTTGGCTTTGAGGCTATCTCAAAGACTTGGTCTACTGTGATAACAGAACTTCTTTGTCAAATCTTAAAGATAGAGTGATACTTGCGTAACATTTCAAGGAATACACTGTGTTCAGTAGTTGAACATGCTATTTTAAGATTCCTTATGGTATCAGATAGTGATGGTCATCTGATTATATAGATCACTGTTGTAGTTCATTGTTATTTTCTGAATAAAGCTATAATACGCCCTGTAGTGATGACTTTTTGAACTATTTTTTTCTCTAAATGAAATGTTCAGTCCTTCTGATGAATAGTTATTGCTGCAAACAACTCGGAACAGGTGAACTTTAATTATAGACACCCTGTATTTTATATATTATCGAAATGCTATATTATTTACATGTTGTAACTTGTCTATGTCTTTGTGGATTTTTGTCGAAATTGTTGAAGATGGAAAGCTAATTATTCTTTAATTCTTGATACTTTATCGTATCTCTTTTTTATCATTTAGGAAATAACTATATCGCTGTTTATATCACGAGTTCTAATAACTCTTTCAAGATTATCATCTCAATTGGTATATACTATCACTGAAAACGATTTTTTAGATAAAAATATCGCCAACACGATCGCAGGTAGCACACTGGATGTCACAGATGATAAAAGTTAAAATATCACAGACAACAATGGTACAATTGTCGCCTTATCGAAGCACGGCGAAAGTAATACAGATTGAAAGGGGGGGCCGAAACACCCAAAAAATCCCTAGTGGACCAGGGGTCAAAGGTAAAACGTTTACGAGATATAGAGCAGCAAATTTCCATTGATTGCAAACTGTGCATGCGGTTTGACGTTGTGCCTAGCCTCGCCGCTGTCTGCGACGCGACGCGTCCCGTTCCGTGCTCCGCTATCTATGCCGCCTATACGCCTCTGTATCTCGTAAACGTTTGACCTTTGACGCCTAGTCCACTAGGGACTTTTTGGGTGTTTCGGCTCCCCTTTCTATCTGTACCACTTTCCCCGTGCTTCGGTAAGGCGACAATTGTAACGACAACAATAAGTACTGAAAAATGTCTGCAGATGATTGATACGATAACGTTATATTTAGAATAATAGCCCATCAAATCTAGTTTGAATTCGTGTTTCGAAAATTTCGTAGAAAGTGCTGTCTCAATTATTTATCATGTAATAAATAAGAAAAAGAATAATTTAATATTTTTATGTAAATTATTTTATTGTATTGAAAATTCGATGTTCGGAGGAATCTCAAACGTTTGAATAACCGAAACGTCGATGGAATGAAGTCAAATAAATCATAATGTAGGAATAAGGAAAATAAATTCATTTTGTATGTTATATGGCAAAATGGTAGATTCTGCTGCTGAGAGATATGTCGCGTCGCATGCGCAGTCTGGCGTCGCCTATATAATAAAGTTTTTTAATGAATATATACATACGTCCCCCGGACTACATTGTACACAATGTAGTCCGGGGGAGCGGGGAGACAATGCAGATGGCATAGTACTATTACATTATATAATACTTGATGTGTTAGTTTATAGTAAAGTTTTTTAATGAATATATACATACGTCCCCCCGGACTACATTGTACACAATGTAGTCCGAGGGAGCGGTGAGACAATGCAGATGGCATAGTACTATTACATTATATAATACTTGATGTGTTAGTTTATCTCTATGTCGTGATCTCGGGACATATGTATATATTCATTAAAATAGCTTTGTATATAGGCGTCGCTGCGCTGCCGGATGCGATGCGACACGCATTCCACCAGCAGGTAATCTACCATTTAGCCTGTTATATTATTCATTTATTATAATTACCGATAAATAAAATAAATAATTTACACTACCCGGTATAAATTTATTGTTTTTTTAAAATAGTCACGCTTAGCTTTAATAGTAATTAAGGTACAATTACATACATTGTAAAACCCAGCAAAAGCGGTACCGATTGATAGGGGGTCGAGACACGCAAAATATCCCTAATGAACTAGGTGTCAAATGTCAAAGGCTAACGAGATATACACGCGTTTAGGTGGAATAGATAACAGAGCACGGGAACGGGATGCGTCGCGCTGCACACTGTAGCGAGGCGAAGCACAGTGCCAAACTCTATGCATTGTGAAACTTTCAGCCTTTATATCTCGTTAACTTTTTACCTTTGACTCCTAGTTCATTAGGGATATTTTGCGTCTCTCGACCCCCTATCAATCGGTACCGGTTTTGCAATGTATGTAATTGTGCCTAATTAAGTAAATAAATAGTATTAATTGTTAATTATCTGAGAATTAAATGGTAATATTAAATAAATAAAAACTACTGATAACCCCCTATCAATCGGTACCGGTTTTGCAATGTATGTAATTGTACCTAATTAAGTAAATAAATAGTAGGCCCTATTAATTGTTAATTATCTGAGAATTAAATGGTAATATTAAATAAATAAAAACTACTGATAAAGAGCAATAGCAAGTCAATGCTTTGGATAGAATTCTACTTTTCGCATCTGATCCTAATGCGACGCGTCTATGTATAACAAGTCGCATTATAGCGCGCCTTAATACCCACCACTATTTAAGTAGATGTTAATATGCATGCGAATGATATTAACATCTACTTCATCATATTATCCATATAATGAATATTATATGATAATATGATCATATAATATTATCATTTAATATATGCTAGCGGCGCCGCGAATACGCGAGGCAGTCAAAGTAGAATCTTACCATAATTTGATTATTATTTTTTTTAAATTCAAATTATATTAGATTTTAACGACTTAAATTCGCAATATCAAACTAAATCAATTACTTTAAAAAATGATATTAGTTTAGTAGTATAAAAGTTGTTATTACTTCCCATTAAAACCTAACTGCTTGTCCAGATACTTAAAATCGATATAGCAATCTAACTTCTCTACTTTGCATAACATTTCTTTCAAAACATTGTTACAAACTTTTTATATTACTCTGAATGGAATTGTTTTCTCCAGATAACGTCGTTCGATAAGATCACTCCAAATATCAGATAAATTGCAGAACATTCGAAGAAATGGCGATTTCTTTCTTATACGTATTTATTTATTTATTTTTTATCCTTACAGAATCGTTCGAGATATCCGAGCAGAAAATTTACTCTCTCTCTCTTCCTTAATTTATTCTCAGAGATTTTTTTTCAATATTCTTGTTCGTATTACGTTTATTTCTAGTATTATAATAACAATTTAAGAAAATTTTACTTCATTCGATGATTTCTTTTGTTCAAATAGTGATATCGAATGTTGGAAACCCGTCTCAAAATTTTTATTTATTTGGACATATCTCAAGTAATCTGTTTACGATTACTCTGATAACAAAGACTCTTATATGATAAACATTCTATTTTCCTTTCGAAAATTCTCTTTATTATCTTCCTCCAATCATTACCCGTCAGTAGGTCCTATATATTTTTTTCCTTGTACATAAAATCAGCATGTTTGCGAAATTTAATACTTGTATACTGGATACAGAATATCTTCACGAAGTCTGAATGGTATTTGTCAAACATACAGAGTAGTATACTAAAAATATTTTTTCTTTCGTTACATTTTTTATGAAATCTATAAAACTAGATATTAAGAAAAGTTTCAAATCTGTCAAAAATTTAATATAGAAAATAATTTTCTTTTTACTATATATTTTTTGAAAGTGGATGAAAAAAAAAAATTTATGGAATCAAATTTTTTGAAATTTAATTTATATTTATTACGAAATTCGAATTCGGTCTTTTAATGTTATGTATTTTTTTTTTCGTCAACAAATTAAGATAAATAAAAATAAAAATCTGAAAAATTGATAAATAAAAAGAAATAAATAAATATGTATACAGTATATATACATCTTCGTGTGTAGTATAGGAGATTCTCGATACTAGGAAACCCTATAATAAAATTAAGACATGAACGATTATCTAAATATATCATAAAATTAATCTATCTAATAAAAATTTTATACTATTTTATAGAAGAGAAGGGGCATCTAAAAATTAGGATTTTATAATTATTTTAAAACGTTACTTATTCTTTTCATGATCCGAGATAATGCAGTTCTACTGCATATTTTTGTATGCAATAATCTCCCCTTATAGACAGAATATTTTATAAAATCTATCGTATATAAGATCCTCATAAAATGAATATTTTGTAGAAGAGAAGGGGCTTCTAAAAATTAGAATTTTATAATTATTTTAAAACGTTACTTATTCTTTCCATGATCTGAGATAATGCAGTTCTACTGCATATGTATGTATGCAATAATCTCCCCCTTATAGACAGAATATTTTATAAAATCTATCGTATATAAGATCCTCATAAAATGAATTTTTTATATGATTCCATAAAATTAATTATACACATTTCTATAGAACTATAATTCGGTTTGAATATATAAAAAATGCATATTGTGTAAAGAAAATTTGTTGGAATTGGAATTAACATAATTAATATTTTTTATTACTCCCCACTTAATAATTTGATGTTGCATCTTTGAACTATTGTCTAGAATAGACACCAAAGATGCAACATCAAATTTGCGAGTCATCCCAAAAGTAATGTCTTTTTTTTATACTATGCTTGTTCAAATATATGTCTCAACTTGTCTAAATATGTATTTTTAAAGCCTTCACAACGTTGGAAGTGTGTTATTGATTGGATTATTAAATGGAGAATATATTTTTGATTTATCTTTCATAGCCTTTCAAGACTTAATGGTAATTGTGACATTACTTGTGGGATGATCTGATGCTAGTTGTTGACTTAACTATTAACTTTGATGTTGCATTATTTGAACTGCTGTCTTACTCTAGTAAGACAACAATTCAAATGATGAAACATCAAAGGAATGAAAGCATAGTATAGTAGTTTTTGCTTAAAGGTATTGGAGAAGATATTAAAGATGTCTTCGCTCAAGGTAAGCATGTATTGGAAGCTAAAATAGTATTAAAATCCTACTTAAAATACTTCAACAATCAACCTGTAAATAATAAATAATAGTTGTGATTTCAGAGAATAGAAATAATCGAATTAATAAATTTGATTCAAGAGATTTGAAAAAAATAGCTAAACTTTTTTAGATAATTGTATCGAATACGTTTCGTATCTTACATCGTACATGACTGTACACAAAAATAGGAAAATTATAAGTTTGTAATAAGGAAACACTAAGGCAGAAATCACTTTTTCACGGAGCAGCCAAAAGTGATACCGTTGGGTAGATCTTTTCAAGCTGAACAAAAAATTGTTATACAACTATGGGCGAAAGCGGCACCGATTAAAAGATATTCCCAAAAACTTACCTCGGAGTAGGTACGAAAACCGATCACCACCGCCATGTCGAACCAGAAGCGATAATGACATGTGACCAACGAATTGTAAACATTGGCGCCAACGCCTTTGCGAGCGAATATTGCGATAATGTAAGCGTTGACAATTGCATTTTATTAATCAGAAAAATCGTTTGATAAAAATTTTATAATTTATGAACTTTAATTAAACATTATTTCTGATTATTAAAGTATATCTATAGAATAGGTATTTATAATTAATAAATGAGAAATATTTATTTTATAAATTAATAATTAGAGTATATAATTCGTGAAAAATAAACTTTTTAGTATTGTGAGATTAAAATTATTAATTCTCTTGTATGAACTTAATAGTGAAGATGAATATAAATGAAGTTCACATTCTTAATCTATGTTCTATATATCAATCGGTGCCCTATATATCAATTGGTGGCTTTTTTATGCCAGGATCCGCTAAACTATTGATCCTAATGCGCATGCGCAAGTCTTAGATTTCTATACAAACTATCACGGACCTTAATGCGCATGCGCGGCCTTCTACTACAATCACCGCCATTGCCAGCGTTCTGTCTCCGGGAGCTGACATTCTGAGAATTCCTCCTAGCTGGGTTCAGAGATCCTAATGCGCATGCGCGCGCGCGCCATTTTTTTTTTCCGCTCCCGCCTTACAGTCCCAACACCAGTATCATTATTTCGGCCGAAAGTAATTCAGAAATGCATCGATTATCAGAATTTATTAATCTTTACTTCTCATTTATTTATTGTTAATCTATTGTTTTTATTTATTGTTAATCTTAGATTTATTTAACTTAACTATATTGTTATTAATTGTCAAACATTTATTCTATATTTTATTGTATTATGAAAAATTCAATAAACTGTTGGTTTGTTTCTAGCCTTCTTTCCTCTAGTGGTCTGCCACACTTTCTTCTGGCAGAAACCTTTAATTCTTTCTAAGCTTTCCTTTATCCTTTTCATTTCCTTCTTCATTCTTCGATGGGCTAAACCTTTGAGTACGGCCTCTAAATCTTTCGTTCAACTATCAACTATCTATCTCCTGGATCCGATATTCTAAGGATTCTTTGTAACCATCATGCTAACTCCATTCACTGGTCCCATTACATAAATAGATCATATAGGTTATGGTCTTTAATTGGAAAATTCCGATAATCGATGCGTTTCTGAATAACTTTCGGACGAAATAATGATGCTGTTGCTGGGACTGTAAGGCGGGAGCGGAAAAAAAATGGCGCGCGCGCACATGCGCATTAGGATCCCTGAACCCAGCTAGGAGGAATTCTCAGAATGTCAGCTCCCGGAAGAGGTATTCCTATATATCAGGGGTAGGCAATTATTTTCTGCCGCGGGCAGGATAAACAATCTTCAGGGTGAAGCGGGCCGTATAAAAATTTAAAAGA
>AYEL01091217.1:0-38648 GCA_000484575.1 Olivierus martensii
TATATATATATATATAGTTACATAAATAAGCTATTGCATCATATAAATTACATCTAGGGGTGATACAGAATAGGCATTTATAATGCTTTCTGGAATCGCTGAATTTAAGTATTAGTAGTATATTTAGTTTAATTTATCATTTCATTTTGAATTCTTAGAAAATTTTAAAAATTCTACAAAATACTAAGATTATAGATATTCTGCCACTTTATAGAAAGACAAACAGTTCAGCACTAAGCAGAAAAAATACTTATACATATAAAAACATTTTTGGCCACTGTCAATTAGTCTAAATTAGCTTATGTACTAAAATCACAAGAAACGATTTCATGTTAAAAATTCTACAAAAATTTTTAATATTACAATAGTGAAATAGCCTAGCAACAAAAGTATTATTGCTGGACTACACAGTTATTTAACATATGACCAAGTATTAAACAGTTAAATAACTGTGTAATCTAGCAACAAATGTATTGTTATATGGTTATTTAATATATGACCAAGTATATCAAGATGGCAGAATGCCATCAAAATTCCTCACTTTAAAATTGGATATTTATTTTCAAATCTATAAAATAAGAAACAGCTACTCAATTAATAACATGTATTACACAATATAGTATATACTTTTTGAGTATATACTGTGTTGTGTAATACATGTTGTTAATTGAATAGCTGTTTCTTATTTTATTGATAGGGATTTAGTAGAGCTTTGTTTTTTTGTGTGCATTTTTGTGAGTGTAACAGGATGGCTTCAAAGTTCTTAAGGATTTTTTTTTTTTAAATAGCTTTTGTTATAAAAAAATTTAGAACACATTGTAACTCAAGAAACATCTGTTTTAAACTACAGGGTGGCTCATAATTATGTATATGATGTTTGACTGACTGTAGTATTTGTAATTCTGGACAAAAAATGACAAAAGTCCTGGTGTCATGGTTTGGGGTGGTGTCTCTTATGATGGGTTGATTGGCCCATTCTTTTTCGATGATACTGTTACTGGAAAAAGTTACCTTAAATTGCTTAAGACACTGTGTATCCTTTACTGTCTGCATGACTGGACATTAATGACCTGTGGTAGCAGCAAGATGGAGTACCGCCATACTATGCCATACCAGTGCGAGAGTGGCTGAACGAAACGTTCCCGAATTGTTGGATCGGTCGACGTGGGTCTATGGAGTGGCCAGCTCGATTTCCCGATTTGACACCGTCTGACTTTTTCTTATGGGGTTTTTTAAAGGACAAAGTGTATCAGTATCACATACGCAATTTAGCCAAACTACGGGAAGCTATCACAGAAGAGTTCCACAGGATACCAGTATGGGTCTGTCAAGCTGCTTTTGACAACATTGCTCTTCATCTCCAGGATGTATTGATTTGGATGATGCACTGGTGGACCATGCCATGGAGAACAGAGATTAAATTCTATTATTTCTGCCAGGAATATAGAATTTATAAATACAGCTTTAAAATGATTTCTCTATTTATAATTTATCATTGTGTGATTTATTTTATATTTCACAATCTTAATTATACAATTTCTTCTGGTTTTTATAGATGAAAAAAATATTTAAAAAAATTTTATATGATAAGAAAAATATTCATTTGTAGCATATGCAATTATTTGATGATTCTCTAGATACTTCAGAATCTGTTTGGTGATTAAAAAAAATGATTAAAATATATTAAGTTTTGACTAAGTTGATATATATTTTAGTTATATGTTCAGAAAAATGTAAACAAATTACAGGTTCTCTTGACTTAATGACCTACCTATTTAATGACTGTTCGAGCTTACGACTTTTTTTTTTAATGGAGAATTTGGTTTTTGCCTATATGTGTCACTTATAACTTCTATTACATGTAATTCCCCACACTTGTAGTTCCAAAAATCTGATGATGAAAAATACTTTTTGCATAATTAAGATATGTCTCTACAGCCATGAGAACTTAAGCAAGTAACTTGTTCTAAATATATATGAATAATTTACTTGCTTACTGACCAAGTCGTGGGAACAAAACTCTGTCATTAAGTGAGATTATCTGTATTTAGATGATTTTATTTAATTATAATTTTGTATCTTTAATATTTTTTTATTTTCAGACAAGCAATCTTGTGAGTATGCGTCCTCAGACAGCAAGTTCAGATCAGTTAAGAAGTTCTCACTAATAACAACATTTTTAGAATAAAATTATAAATACAGAATTATGTTACAAATTGTAATTATAAATTGAAGTTGATATTGCCTTTGTACAAACAAAAAGGAAAAAATGTGATTATTCTGAAATGAGCTCTCTAAATAGATAATAATTAATTATTATTTTTTCCATTCTCATTTTATTATGAAATGGCTGAAAACTAAAAAAAAATAAATAATAAATATATATATATATACAGATTAAATTCTAATTTTCTTGAACTTGTATAAATAGGAAAAATTTTTCGCTCATCACTGATTTGAGTGATGAGCGAAAGATCTCGGTTAGTTCGACTGTTATTTTAATTAGCAAACTAGAATACGTTGATAAACTGTTATGTAGTGTTATGATGAATAAAATATAAACAATAGGCATGTTAGGTATCAAACATAATTTACGTGCAAATATAGCGTAGCCCAGGGTTTCCCAAGGTGGGTTCCGTGAAATATATATTTAGGATTCCGCGAGACAAATTGCCATAATAGTAAAATAACACTTATTAATGTTATTACACGTTAAATCTTAACGTGGCGGGTTCAAGGTTAGCGTTAAGTGCTGCGCTATGGCGAGGGTGCAATGACTAGTGAGAATTTCAATTGAAGGTTCTGCGGAAAAATAAGTTTGGAAACCCATGCAAAGCCTATATTTGGCCAGATAGAAATAAAAACGAGTCATTATAACATTTCAAACACAATTTTTTATTTTATAGATATAGGGCCTACTGGATACTTTCCGCCGAACTTTTCGGACTTCAACAACTTGTTGTCTGAATCGGCTTATTAAAGTGCACCTGAGTATGCAGATTATTGCTTGCTAATTCAGTCATTGCCAGTAATTTTATATCCCTAATTTGCTACATTAATATTTATTATGTTACCTAATGTATTTATAAAACATAAAAGTAAAAGAAAATCAACGAAATAGTGTCCTGTCGTATAAATTTAAAACCCATTCAATTCACCTTCCTACCCCCGTTGCTAAGCGACTGTCTGCATGATCGCTACCACGTTATACTTACACCGATCTACTGCTGGAGTAATTACGCGATCCGTTTTTGCATATTGTAGGAAAGCCCAACCGTTTCCGCTAATGTTCGGATCTTTCTGCAACCAACTGTACCTAGAATATAATCCATTTCCCATTTGAAATATATATATATATATAATAATACAAAGACTTTCAAAGAAAATGCAAGGTCTAGGGTAACTAATATTTTTGAGGCCCTTCAAATACAAATAATAGTGGTAAATGTACAAGAAAAGCAAAAACATTGATAGAGAACTTTGAGAAAAACTGAAGCTCAAACAGTATAAAAATATACAAATATATTTTTTCTAACATATTGAGAGAGTTATAAATTGAGGCTCCTAAAATTATGAGGCCCAGGGCAGCTGCCCCTCTTGCTCCCTCTGATAGCTACTGTATTTATATGAGGTGTTTGTGTGACAGAAAACAGAACTGATGATATAATATTGATACAGATTATATATATCCACATTAAAAAAGCATTCTGTAATTCACTTTTTAAAAAATTCACTAATTATAAATTTCTTGTAAAAGTGAAATAAATCATGTAAATTGAATTTTTAGTACAAATTATATTTGCTTGAAAAATCAGTTTTTCTTTTATCAGAGCCTCATAAACTGAGTTGATCTGTATTTTTTCATCTATTTAATATATTTATTTGCATCAAATATCTTTTATTATTTAGGGAAATTTACTTAAAATTTTTGTAGTCTCTTTAGGACAGTTAGTTTTATAAATTTGCATTAAAAAAATTTATGCTGACTGTTGATGAAAATTTAGATATGTGTGTTCATTTAGTTAGAAATATTTGTATATATAAACTTATCATTTTATATAAACACTATACATCAAGTATTTTTTGCAGTTTAGAATATTTTTATTTAAGCTGTAACTAATGTTTTTGACAGTCATCTTTAGGTTACATAGTAGAACAGAATATTAGAAAGCAAATTTTAAAATTCCAAAACTGTAAAAAAGAAGAACAGTACATTGTTATGGTTACAGGTTAAACTTTAAAACAAAATAAAATAAATAAAATATAAATTATAGATGTAGCAACAAAAGTATTATTGCTGGACTACACAGTTATTTAACATATGACCAAGTATTAAAC
Source organism: Olivierus martensii (assembly GCA_000484575.1). Lineage (NCBI taxonomy): Eukaryota > Metazoa > Arthropoda > Arachnida > Scorpiones > Buthidae > Olivierus > Olivierus martensii. Next base: position 4,339 of record AYEL01091217.1, read on the forward strand.
AGTTAAATAACTGTGTAATCTAGCAACAAATGTATTGTTATATGGTTATTTAATATATGACCAAGTATATCAAGATGGCAGAATGCCATCAAAATTCCTCACTTTAAAATTGGATATTTATTTTCAAATCTATAAAATAAGAAACAGCTACTCAATTAATAACATATATTACACAATATAGTGTATACTTTTTGAGTATATACTGTATTGTGTAATACATGTTATTAATTGAATAGCTGTTTCTTATTTTATTGATAGGGATTTAGTAGAGCTTTGTTTTTTTGTGTGCATTTTTGTGAGTGTAACAGGATGGCTTCAAAGTTCTTAAGGATTTTTTTTTTTTAAATAGCTTTTGTTATAAAAAAATTTAGAACACATTGTAACTCAAGAAACATCTGTTTTAAACTACAGGGTGGCTCATAATTATGTATATGATGTTTGACTGACTGTAGTATTTGTAATTCTGGACAAAAAATGACAAAAGTCCTGGTGTCATGGTTTGGGGTGGTGTCTCATGATGGGTTGATTGGCCCATTCTTTTTTGATGATACTGTTACTGGAAAAAGTTACCTTAAATTGCTTACAGACACTGTGTATCCTTTACTGTCTGCATGACTGGACATTAATGACCTGTGGTGGCAGCATGATGGAGTACTGCCATACTATGCCATACCAGTGCGAGAGTGGCTGAACGAAACGTTCCCGAATTGTTGGATCGGTCGACGTGGGTCTATGGAGTGGCCAGCTCGATTTCCCGATTTGACACCGTCTGACTTTTTCTTATGGGGTTTTTTAAAGGACAAAGTGTATCAGTATCACATACGCAATTTGGCCAAACTACGGGAAGCTATCACAGAAGAGTTCCACAGGATACCAGTATGGGTCTGTCAAGCTGCTTTTGACAACATTGCTCTTCATCTCCAGGATGTATTGATTTGGATGATGCACTGGTGGACCATGCCATGGAGAACAGAGATTAAATTGTATTATTTCTGCCAGGAATATAGAATTTATAAATACAGCTTTAAAATGATTTCTCTATTTAAAATTTATCATTGTGTGATTTATTTTATATTTCACAATCTTAATTATACAATTTCTTCTGGTTTTTATAGATGAAAAAAATATTTAAAAAAATTTTATATGATAAGAAAAATATTCATTTGTAGCATATGCAATTATTTGATGATTCTCTAGATACTTCAGAATCTGTTTGGTGATTAAAAAAAATGATTAAAATATATTAAGTTTTGACTAAGTTGATATATATTTTAGTTATATGTTCAGAAAAATGTAAACAAATTACAGGTTCTCTTGACTTAATGACCTACCTATTTAATGACTGTTCGAGCTTACGACTTTTTTTTTTAATGGAGAATTTGGTTTTTGCCTATATGTGTCACTTATGACTTCTATTACATGTAATTCCCCACACTTGTAGTTCCAAAAATCTGATGATGAAAAATACTTTTTGCATAATTAAGATATGTCTCTACAGCCATGAGAACTTAAGCAAGTAACTTGTTCTAAATATATATGAATAATTTACTTGCTTACTGACCAAGTCGTGGGAACAAAACTCTGTCATTAAGTGAGATTATCTGTATTTAGATGATTTTATTTAATTATAATTTTAATTTTATTTTTTTATTTTCAGACAAGCAATCTTGTGAGTATGCGTCCTCAGACAGCAAGTTCAGATCAGTTAAGAAGTTCTCACTAATAACAACATTTTTAGAATAAAATTATAAATACAAAATTATGTTACAAATTGTAATTATAAATTGAAGTTGATATTGCCTTTGTACAAACAAAAAGGAAAAAATGTGATTATTCTGAAATGAGCTCTCTAAATAGATAATAATTAATTATTATTTTTTCCATTCTCATTTTATTATGAAATGGCTGAAAACTAAAAAAAAATAAATAATAAATATATATATATATACAGATTAAATTCTAATTTTCTTGAACTTGTATAAATAGGAAAAATTGACTGTGTTACTATTATGCAAATCTGTATTTCATAAACATAAATATAATTCTTTAATAAGATTTGTTTGTGGAAAAAATGAATGAAGTTTTACCAACGAAATGTGACAGAATTGAACATTTTCAAACTTTAATGTCTGTACTTAAATTTGCCATGTTTTATTTTGGAGACTGCCCTTGATAAATTGCGAATTAATAAGACATTCCAGTTGGTTAATTGATTTATATTTTTGTTTTTTCTTATTATCATCAGTAGTTCCTAATGCTTCTTTTGTAGGAATAAGATAACTTCTAATTTTATAAGAAAAATATTTAATTTTGGCCTAGAAATAATTTACCAAATTTTTTATCACGTTAATAAGATTTATATTTTAGTTTGCCAAAAGTCCGATAATACTTGGCAAAAGTATATCTATTCAAAGTAGGAAACAATAAACTAGTTAACTTAATTCTAGGCCAAAGATTTAATTCTAATAGTAAGTGCAATTACACTTGCCATGGTACAAAACTCGATTAATCAAAAATCGAGTTTATAAATTACAATCGACCGTCAGTGTTCAGCCACTAGCCATGGTAAGCGTAGTTGTAATCAATACCAAATAAAAAAAATAATTTTTAAAATCTGGGTGCTGTTTTAAATAAATGTATAATAAAAAAAATTATATACTGTTTTGTGTTTTTTGTACACGTTTAATTCCGGTTGCTATTGGCATGCAAAACTTTTTTAGCATCTTGTATGTGATTTCCCTGTGAATACTTGTTTGTGTGATAATTTAATCCAGAAAAAAAAAGTTGCAGCTTTAAAATCAGAAATTAGGCACTTGTAAATTAATTTCCCTGTAGACATTGAATGTAAGAAGTTGAGTTAAAGAAATCCTAAATGTTGTGATATTGAAAGAGAAAGTGTTATTTATTTGTAATTATGTTCTTTATAGAAATCAAATATATATATTAGTATACATATATATACAACTACATTATACCAATGTAAATCTCAGTTTTATTTAATTGATTTGTGATTGAAATGATTTGGTCTACTAAATAAAATTTTGATCAATCCTGTGGCTCCTTGTATATTTTAATTTACTATTTTTTTATGTGATTCTGTTGGATAATTAAGTATAAATCTAAATTTATTATGGTAAATTTGCAAAATATCAGTTTTTTTAACCTAATGAGAAATATTTTTGATTAAAATTTCTATTAAGAATGTCAAAATGTAAATCTTTTATTATGTTTAACCCTTTAATACCCAAAATATCTGTTTTCAGTAAAAAAAAAACTTTTAATAAGAAAATCACATTTAATAAAAACAATTTATTTTCAAAAATTTTTTGTTTGGTACATATAGAGTAAATAACCTCTAAGTGTTTCTTGTTTTAATACCGTGGGATGTAAAGGGTTAAAACTTAAATATTTAATTGGAAAATGATAGAATTTTTCATTGTAAGTTTTTTGAATAATTTAAAAGATCATTTTTTTACTCTGCGAAATAAATTAACGAATACAGTATTTTTAATGAATGAATTTATCAGGCTCAATTTACAAGAAACTGATATCATCAATGAAGAAACTAATACCATAAGATAATTACTGAAGTTGCGATTTTTATCTGAGAAACGTCTCGAAAATCGCGATATTTTAAGTATTAATATAAATAAAAAAAACGATAGAAAGTAGCGAGAAGTCATTTGACACGTGAAAAGTTCGTGTTAAGAATGTATCGGTTCCGATAAGATTTATTTACTGATTGGAATTGTTTGACAAATGATGCAACAGATTGGAAAATAAAACAAAAAATGCATTTCCAGCTTAACTAAAGAGCGTTATTAACGCTAGTAGACGTTAGCTGCCGCTTATCGTGTTACTAAATGCAGAAAGTGACCTCTCAGCCAAGGTCGATGTGTGTTTGACCCTCCACAACTGGGGGCCCGACATAGGACAAGATAAACTTAAGACTCTTAATCTTATTCAGCAACGAAAATTTCCAATAACAGAATAGTGAAAATCCACATCTGGAAGTGTCGGTTATCGGCACGTGACGTCAGCTCTCGACATAAATGCTAAATAGCTGCAGATTGGCAATATTGATAAGTTCGGAAGAATGTTAGTGCAGAAGAGGCTAAAAATACACGTCGACGTCCTTGCGCGCTGTTATTTAACCGATACGTTTCGATTCGTCTTCAAAAAATTTCTTGATTATCGTGTTTATACAGCACTCTCGAACCTTTAATTGCTGCGTAAGATACGCTGTCTGATGCATCTTTAAAATAAGTTTTCGATTTTTTTTTTTTAGTTAATATACCAAATCTAAGTTGACTTTTTAACTGGCTACTGGAGAAGTTTGAATATTTTAAAATGAAAGAAAAAGCGAAGTTTCTAAATTCGGAGTTTTTTGATCTCTTAACTCCCTGTCCCGTGTGCGAGCGACGCGATGCGATACTACGAGCGACAGAAAACAAACCAATAGACAACCTCGACGCGTCCCACGTGTGTATTGTAGCGCCGCGTAGCATCGTCCGCTGTCTCCCATTATAGCTGAAATGTCAGTTCGATTCAAATAAGCGAAATTTATAAAAAATTACCACGTTCGGCATTTAGTAGATAAATAGTGTGACGAAATTTCATTATAGACGCTACAAAAGCGCTTCTGGTGGACAGACTCGCTCGTAGCTTAGCATCGCGTTGGTAGTATCGCATCGTACAGCGTCGCGTCGCGTCGCTTGTAACATTATAAGGTTTTCGTACAGTAGACGGAGATGATAAATTTGCTGTTTGAATTTATCATTTAAAGAACGCAAACGTAGTTTTAGTAATTAACATTTTAAGGTCTCGACTAAGATACTGATTTAATTACTTAAAAATTGATTAATAATTAACTCTCAAACTATTTTGAAAAAATGAGATTTTAAGAACTAGCGATTGAGCGTAATAAATTTCGAGAATCGTAATATCAAAATATACAGATATTGACAGTTAAACTGATTTTCTGATGAAAAAATACGTTGACACAAAGTCACTCTTACGTTTTCAGACATTAATTTATTCATAAAATTTTTAAAAATTTACAGAAAACTTCAAAAATTAATCGAATATAAAATAATTATTCGAGCAGAGATGATAGTTTTTGCACTTTTTACTGCAAGAAGATAAGCAAAAAACTGTGCCAGAGCAATGTCGATTTTCACGTACAGTGTATGCCGTTCTTTTTTTTTCTTGAAATATGTTTTAGCTGCAGACTGTAGAGTTAATCTTATGTAAAGAATAAATGATAAGCAAAAAACTGTGCCAGAGTAATTTCGATTTTCACGTACAGTGGATGCCGTTTTTTATTTTTTTCTTGAAATATGTTTTAGCTGCAGACTGTAGAGTTAATCTTATGTAAAGAATAAAATGGTCGGATAGGCAGATAAAGAGTGATAAACTGGTTGACGAAGCTGATTCACATGGATAAATATTATCCTGTTTGAAAGATGCAATTTTTTGGCTGAGCGCCTACGTCGGCAGAATCGAGGCGACAGTTCTGTCTATATAGCGAGAGCCGCAGACAAGGTCATAGTTGCAATGACTGGGCAACACTGCCAGTACACGTCTTCGTACTTTGTTTGACCGGTTTTCGTATTGGCATATTTACTGTTTCGATATTACTGATTGTATACCGAACTACAGAATAGTGTCGACGTCATCTACAGTTTTTAGCTCTAATTTTTTTCTTATTTTTTAAAATACATAGTAGGTGGGTACGTTAAAAAAAAAGGCGTGGTTTGTTTTTAAGGGCGCAGTTTGGAGGCCCACATGTGCGGGAGTCCGAGTTAAATTTTATCCAGCGCATTTTTTCTTATTTTTTAAAATACATTGTAGGTGGGTACGTTAAAAAAAAGGCGTGGTTTGTATTTAAGGGCGCAGTTTGGAGGCCCACATGTGCGGGAGTCCGAGTTAAATTTTATCCAGCGCTATAAAATATTGAAGCGTTTCGCAGTCACGAAGCTTGTAAACATATTAAAAGACAATTTTTGCTTATCTGAGCGATAAAATTGAGCTAAATTTTCTATAAATCCTCATACAACGCACGATAAACGAGCAGTACCTTCGTTCAAGGACGGTTTCCATTATCTTATCGCTCACTGTGAGTGTGCCATCGTCAGACCAAGTCCTGTTATCGGAGAGAGAGGCTCGAATATGCACGGAAATTAATTCTAGTCGAATCATGGTAAACAAGATCGAGCGCGAACTACGTGACTCACGAAATCTTAAACAGATTATTTAGCAAGAGGATATGGCCGGGATTTTCGTGCAACAATGAATACGAAAATTTGAAAGTTTAGGGATTATTCTGCTAGGACAAAAAAGGATTTTTTCGAAAAAAAAAAAAATGACAGTTTTGCCGCTCATTCGTATCAATTACTAGTCGACACATCGATTTTTGCATTAAGTACACCCGCGAGGGGGAGAACGATCGAATGTTAGAAAGCATCGATGAATGGAGTGTGAAAAATCGTGGAATTTGTCTATCTGCATGCATCACTTCTCTCACTAACAATGGAAATGATGCAAGGACTTCGTAACTTGACTGTTTCGTATCCGGTTGATTTAACTGAAAAATGAGTACACTTTTATTATAAAGTACTGTACAGTACTTTTTTTTAACACCAATCACCTGGTAAAGTGCTGTTTCAGAAAACGGTTTCAACTCGAATTATCGCGTAAGCCCGGTTAATCGATATTGTCAGCATTAAATGGCGAATTTTCGAACCAATGAAAAACCGAAAAAAGTACAGTAGTAATGACTTTTCGGCTCTGTTCTGGTCACACTCGATTTCCAGGTGATCGACTTACCTATTAATCATTCCACGTCATAAGAAACAATACAAGTTTAATAAGATATTATGACATAGTATAAGAAGCATTTTATTTACTTATTTTTTTTCTTCCATTCGTTCCAGAAAGCCACAAAAACAGGAATAACGCAGAATGTCGGCAATTGGGTATATTAATAGAAGGCGTACCGATACGAGAGGCCAACGACCAAGTGCAAAATGAGAAAAATAATGGAGCGGGGACCGTTAGTCAAAACTTTCGCTATGTGCTCTTTCGAGCGTAGAAAAGAATCAACAGACACGTAACTAGAATAAAAATTAAAGCATCGATCAGCTGCCAGCGATATTCCATAACAGATTCTTCGGCGTTAAACATTCCGAAATTTGCTTTAGCACGGAAATATTTTAAACTTGGTGCTGGTTTAGTAATTTTCCTTAACAGATTTTAGTGCAAACAACTTGTAATTTCTGGAAATTGCGACTGTTTAACCTTGATAACTGTATCGAGAAATTTCGTGATCGTGTGGCAAGCCATATAGAGATAGGGAAATAAAAGAGAAGGAAATAATTCGAAAAAGAATGCTATTGTAAGAAATGATCGAGAAAATTAACAACTTGCTCGATCTTTTTTTCTGCAGAATTTTTGGCTACTCTAAATGCAAAAAACAAAATCGCAAAAATTATCCTTCGGGAACTTGGCAGCAGATTTTCTGAAATAATTACGAGTACAGAAGAGGATAGGGTTAAATAATTTCCCTATAAGGAATTTTATTGAGTTTTAAACGATATCGGGGAAAATTTTTGCTGAAAAATTTAAAACATAAAGGAAAAAATTCTTTTTCGGGTTCAAGGTTTTCGGCTATATCGACATCTTTTTCTATACTATAATGAGTGCAAATTTGTGGATGTCGTCGGAACACATATGTGACCAGTTAGACTTTTTTTTTTGGCGTTCTGGTTCCGATCGCTTCCGGTTTTGTTTCTGAGCTCATGTGCATGCCACGCACGATTTATATCGCCTCATTGCTACAAATCGCGTAACAAGGTACATAAAATATAGCTCTCATAACTGGATTTGCATTACTGTATCATTGGAATCTATAGACAATTTCTGTAATGTACGTGCGACTGTCAGGTATATATTTATCATTTATCGGATGTACATCATAAAAATGCAAACAAAAACTGTACAAAGCAGAGATTACTGTATGTGATATTTATTGCGGAATTTATTATTTGCCTCTTGCATAAAGACCTTATAAGTTTAATAGCTTTTCCAAAAGTTATCGTGATTAAAGCCAAGTTTAATTTCTTGTACGATCTTCTTTCTATATAAAACAATCAGAATTATATTAATTAATTATCTGAATGTTTATGTTATTCTTTGTATATAAAACTTAATTTTTTTTCATATTTATTAAGCCCTACTAAGGGCGCCTTTAACACGTGTTCAAAAAAAATAGGCTAAAGTATAATTTTTCGAATAACTTAAATTCCACAGCAGACAGAAAAAGTGTTACAACAAAAACTGGCTTATAAGTTTTAACATCCTGTTTTTGATTTTTTTTTTAAATTATTTCATTGAAACTTGTCGACCTTCTTTACTTTCGATCCAACCAAAAGGCGAAGCTCATTTCTCATACGTCACCAACAACATTTAAATATATCCAATAAGCACTACTGTTTGAGTCACGTGGATAAATACAAACACCGTTATGTTTTTTTTTATTAAGATAAATATACTTCGTGACACGAGAATGTAATAAATCGCGAAAATAAAGCATTACCGTTTTCCGTCCGGTTAATTATTTATAGAATATAAATTTTCGAAGCCATCTGGGATTTAGAAATTCGGGGAAATTTACCTAATCAAAAATCGTATTCTTTCTATATTTTCGAAATTAAAAATACTCTATAACTTTTTATTTTATAAAATTAAGTACTATAAGTAGTAATGTAGTTTTAATGACTTTTTTTAATAAAAATTTTAATTTGATGTTAGGGAAAATTTTGCTAAAAGGGAAATTTTTGAAATTTTTCCCAAAATCAATAATTTATTGCTTGTTACACCAGAAATTCGTTACTTAGTGATCCATATTAAATTTCGATTGAATCGAAACATATTGACTCAGAATAGAAATGTCTATACAGTTAAAGAAATGCCATCGAAGGGTAATTTCCCTAACATATGCAGACGTGGCAGTAACCATGTGCACAATCACGTGATGTGATATCATACTTATCCGAGCCAGTTGTCGCTAGGGGAGAGGGTGTCATCGCGCGAACGTCGGGAGCACGTGATGAGATATTAGCCAATAACAGGAGACGAGATCATCACCACCGTTGAGTCGAAAGATTGAGTTTTCTCAGATGTTAATGGAAAGCATTATCGACAATGATTATTTAAAACTTGTTAAAACATCCTAACAAGTAATAATATCACGTCAGGTCAGTATTAATTTTAAAAAATTTATTTAAAACAAATTGTTTTTAAAAATGCATACAGATGCTAGGACCGCAGTGAATACGGTTATATAAACCGACAGTTTTCTAAAATATTTACTAGTTGAGAAGAAACTGATCTTAATATCGGATTTCTGTTTCGTATAGTTAAAAATGATGGGCACTATTATCACATATTTTTATTTTTTAATTATTGTCCGGGGCTCAGTTGTCAACGTGGCAGAGTCAATGGCCCTCTGCTATCAGATGTTCATATTTTTCCGTTTGAATCTCCTAATTCTGTTGTTATTAAATTGTAAACTATTAAATGTTAATTTAGTTGCAATTTGAAATTATAAGTAAGGGTCCAGTTATATCTGTTCGTTGCGCAATATATGATTTAATGTATTCAGGGTAATTTCCCTAACATCCAGCTAGTTTAAATCCTCTTAGGGATAAAATGCATCCTCAGATGTTCAAATACTGCTATAAATGCCAAGGATGAAAACCTTAATAAAGTAATATAGTTTTTCCATATAACAAATGGTATTGGAAAGTATTGATTTTACTTTTAACCAGTATATGACTAAAAGGTAGCACATTGGTTATTGGTTTTATTCCTTATCATGGTTGTCCACCAATTCTAGCATTATTGTTACTTGTCAATATCTTTTCTTCTCCTATTACTCCAGTGGAATCAGGATTGAATCGAATGAAACATTTTCCCAGAACTGACTTTTATATTATTGTAAAATTCAGTATGGTAATTTTTAATGAATGCAATCTGCCAAAGGGAGTAAGAATTTAATCTCTTGTTTTACATATTTAAGTATTCTAGTAACACAAGAAACAAAATAAAGATTTTGACAGATTTCCTTCAAAATAATGTAACAATATCAGTTACAATAATAAGTGTTATAGATAGATAATTATGATTATTCATATTTTTTTATATTTGATACCAGTTCCCTTTTGATGACTATACTAATTTTGATTTTGTCAAATTACATGCAAAAATGTGATATATTTGATGATTTGGACACAATTTTTCTGAATCAAAGTTTATATTTCTGATAGATAATACTGTCCAACATATTTCTATGATTTAAAGTGATTTTTATTCTCTGTCATCAATTTTTATGGTTTTATATATATTGAATAAATTGTGATTTTTCAATATATATCAAAGTTTGTAGATGCAAAACACTAAAAACTATAAGAATATTTTGTTAAGCATAAAATAAATGAATTGTGATAAAACACAGGAAAGGAACTTGCCGGAAGTTCAATCATCCTTTAAAATATTTTATTACTCTGTAAACTTGATACATTTTCTATTAAACAGAGATACATATAATAAGCTTTAATTTATTTTCTCTGAAAATATGGATTCTATGATGATTATCTACAAAGAATGTTTTCATTTCAATACAGGTTGTATAATACATAATTTGCTTATTATTGAAATAACAAAATTGCATTTTGCATGAATAAAAATGCTTTTGGCTATCATTCATGTATATTTGTATATAACTTTATCAAATAATACTATAATTACAAAAATAATTCAAAAGATTATAAAATTTTATATCTGTCTTAATAAAGAATAACAATTTAATCTGGATGATAAGATCAAAAATGCTGATGTTATGAAATATTAACTTGAATTGTAAAATATAACAATACATATAATAATGACAATTATTTCATGATTAATATTTTAAATATTTGAATTTGTTTATTATATTTTTTGAAGTACTTTTATTAATTATTAATATTGTTAAGAAATTTAGGCATTTATTGGATTTAATTTATTTGTATTAAATTTGAGTTGTTTATAGCTTTTCATTACATTTCAGAATAGCTGATTCTTGTGTTTCCTGTTTAATTATATTGTTTGGAAAAAATTTTTCTGTTATAACATAAGTTTGCAATAGCATTTTAATTTTTATAGGATTCATGTGTTTTTAACTTTTGTACTAAAAAATACTCTAATTATTTTTCTGTATCCTTACTTTCACTTTTTTTGAATTGTGAAGAATATGAACATTTTCCAAACTAGCTTATAGGACTTTAAATAAGTGCAGGAATGCTTTTGGGCTGGACTGCCCCTCATCAGCTGCACAGAGAAAGTGAGTAGGCTCTTACCTTGCCTTCAATTGTTTTGGCAGTTTAAACAACTGATTTGTCTACTAATGAAATGGTTTAGGCTCCAGAAATGAATGGCGGTTGGCAATTAGTGAGGTGGTGGTTTATAGAGGGAATTTCATGTTTTAACATAAAGGAAAGATTTGTTATTTGCTTTCATCAGGCAAATAACGAGGGTGGCGGTTTAATGATTTGTTATTGGCTTTCATCAGGCAAATAACGAGGGTGGCGGTTTAGGATTTGTTATTGGCTTTCATCAGACAAATAACGAGGGTGGCGGTTTATAGAGGGATGGCTTAAAGAGGTTTGTACACATAAAAAGTTTCCAATATTAACTGATATTACGTAAAAAAATTCTATCATGTTACATAAATATGGAAGACTGCAAATCTGAAATGGGATTGTTTATTACAATTCTTTCATTTTCTAGTTTTCTGGTCTTATGCTATATAAGAACAAAGTTTTAAAATAACAATATATAGTAAGTATAGACTATAATTTTTTTTATTGAATATTCATATGAAAATGAATATAAAATATAAATGACTGTTTGTATTTTAAACTCATTATTTAGCTTATGTCAAAAATAATTTTTAATATATAAATGGATTTTACTATAAAATAAATGATGCATATATATTATTATTTTAAAAATGATTATTCATTATAATGAAAATTCCACAAAGAAAGATGAACCCAAGATGATATAAAATATTTAACAAAAAACAGTTACAATTAAAAAGTTTTTGTTTTCTGTTAAGAAAAATATTTCATAAATATGATAAAAATATATTAAATAATGTTAGCAGTAGAAAAAAGAGTGAAGATCAAAACATTTACATGTACAGAATATATCAAAGAATATGCATAATTCAAGATAAATTTAGAAATAAATATTAAATTAAAATTTATATTTAGATGATGCCTTGCATAATAATAAAAATAAATACAATAAAGATCTGCAGACGGCAATTGGCAATTTATAAAATTCCTTTATGTAAAAAAAAGATATGAATATAAATTAAGAAATATACTGGGAATTAATTAGTTATGATGATGAATTGATCATACATTAATTTCATTTAATAATAATATTTATAATAAGAATTACTATAATGGCAGATAGAAAACCTATATTGCCTTTTATTCCATTTTTGAATGTGGAGAATTGGGCCTTAAACTATCCTATATTAATTTCATATTCCTTTTTATAAATTTAGTTATGATAAAATCATCTTTCATTTCTTCATGCTTTATTATTAAGAAAATAAATTTGTTAAGAAGTACAATCTTCCAGATAAATCTGCATAATATACAAGTGATCTAAACCAAGATCTCATAAATTAAGTTACAGATTAGTCAATGAATTATGAATAGAAAAATATAATATATCACAAAGACTGATATGAAATGTTAAAATATCTGTAAAAAAATAATTAAGTTGTTATTAATATGTGATCTTAAACTCTTAAGCTTTAATTGGGATCAGAGAGAGAGAGAGAGAGATTTTTCATAGAACAGGAACATATGACCTTTATTTGTACATTTGTACAACAAATTCTATCTATGAATAAAGGTTTTATATTCCTGTTCTACTAAATCTCCCTCTCTCTCCTTGTTCTTAATTGAAACTTGAAAATTTAAGTTCACATTTTAGTGACAATTTATCTACTTAAATAATCTCTCTCATGAGCTCTAAAAAGTAATTGTTGTTGCATGACTTAATATCAGGTTATCCCATAAGTAATATCATTTTTCACATGTCCCACAGAACTGCTCCTTCTGGTGACCAGACATTGAAGTAGACCATAAGACATATTGCAAGACATGCTCTTCATGTAATGTGAGGCAGAGAACAACAGTTGTATGTGCATCTCTTGTGCTGTTAAAGTCAATAGGAAATGGTGTGATTGAAGAGCACATAAGGCATATTATGTTATACAAGTTTAATCAAAGACATAACAGAAACTGTAGTGACATGAAACATCAATACCGTATAGGAACAGGGTACTCTGAATGTTAAAAAGTGCCAAGGATGGTTCCAGAAATTCCCATTGGAGAACAGGAGCCTGACGGATACACCAATGCAAAAGATGACCTGTTGAAGCTGGATAATGATGTGCTGAGAGCAAAAACTGAGGGAAATTCAGAGGCAACAGCAGGGCCGCCAAGAGGGGGTGACATCTGTGACTTTTGTCACGGGCCCGGCATCGAAAAGGGCCCGACCGTCGGGCCTTAAGTGTCCAATAGTTCGCAGGCTGCTGACAAAGCACCTAAAGCAATCGTACCAAAATAAACTTTTCTATATATAATATAGTATGTAATGTATGGAATTTTAAATTTATTGTTTGCCTTTTTTAAATAAATGCTTAATGTTTTATATGGCTTAAACCAAAGTGATGCACTTTTTTAGATGGGTCCCGGACTACAGACTTGTCACGGGCCCAAAAATTTCTCTTGGCGGCTCTGGGCAATAGTGAAGAATTGGCCATAATTGTCCATTCATTTCAATCAACTATTCACAGGACTTTCATTATGTGTCAAAACTAGATAAGTTGGTATCTCATGAACTCATGCCACAAAATCTGCAACAGCATGTGAACATTTGCACATCGTTGCTCTACATGAAGGGAAAGAGCCATTTTTGAAAAGTGGTTACAGCAGATGCACCACAACATTAAGCACAAATATTAGTGGCTTTCTAAATAGATTGTGCCTATAATAGTAGCTAAATCTGGACATTTGCCACAAAATTTTGCTGAATGCTTGATGGGCTATGCAAGGCATAATCCATTATGAACTTCTGCCACTGAACCAACCATTATAGGAGAGGTCTACTGTCAGTAGCTATAACATCTATGCACTGGCCTTGCAGGAAAACATCCAGCACTCAATCATAAAGGTATTGTTATTCAACAGGATAACATGAAATCACACATGAGCAAAATGACTTGTGCCAGGTAGCAGGAATTTGAATGGGAAAAACTTCCCCATCTAGCATATTCACCTGACTTGCATCATCCAATTATCATCTGTTTTGCAGCCTCTAACACTATCTTTTCTCTTTCTCCAAGCACATTAGACTGTAAAATTCCAGCCAGGCAGACCACTCCCCCAACATCATTATTACAAGCTAAAAGAACTACTATATTTATACTACAAGCTAAAAAAAACAATAAAACATTGTACTAAACTTTCTTATTGTAATTAATAAAACCTCTTCATGTAAAGGCATTATTCGACCTATGCAGCCAATGAACTTCTGTATGAAGAAATTCTCTACTCCTTAAATTATGTTTTGGAACATTAATACGAGTATAGATAATATTAGGTTCATTATTAATCAATTTATCAATTATTTTATAGTCACAGTTAGTTATTAAAGACTGTAAATCTGTAACTTTCAGTGCCTTATATTTTTGTAACATAGTTACACCTTTCGGTATATTCAGTAATTTTGATATAGAGGTAACTGCATGATTTAAAGTTGATTTTTCCTGCAAATAAACAGGAGCCATGGCATATACTGTAAGTGTAAGTCATATAATACCCTAGCCATGATAAAAGCATGAAATAATATTTTGAAAACAAACAGATTATTTATTTCCCTTAAATAACGCCAAATAAAATCCAATGCTACATGAACTTGTTTAATAAGGTTCTGAATATGATTTTTAAAACATATTCTATAATCAATAGTAATTCCCAGATTTTTATGACTATTTATAAATGTAATAACGCCATTAGGTGTAATGTAAGCTGATTCGTAGAAATACATATATTTAATATAAACCTCATAAATTTAGATTTTGCATCATTCAATTTCAAATTATTATTCTCGAATCATTCTTCTATTTTCTTAGTATCACACATTAAAATATTTATGTCAGTATTAATAATTTTAAAATCATCTGCATAGTCCAAAACTATAGAATCAACTATAGCAAAAACAGGGTTAACATATGCAGCAAACAGCAGTGGACTTAAAGCTGACTCTTGAGGTAAGCCATTTGTTAATGTATATTGATCTAATTTCTGTCTATTAATTGTAATTATATTGAATCTCATTTGAAATAATTTAATAATCCAATCAGTAATACAAACATCTAAATTGAAATCATTCATTAATCTATCACTTAGAATTTTTAAATGAACATTTTCATAAGCAGCACTAAGATCCAAAAATTTAGTATAAGTACTGGTAGTTAAATTTTTTTCAAAACTTTTCATAATAATGTTTGTGAATTGTATAAGATTGGTAACAGTGGATTTATTACTTCTTGCAAAATGTTGATTATCATGTAATCTGTTTATTAATAAAATTTTAAAAGTTGACTTAATGCTTTTTCAAACATTATAAGAAAGGAATCTGCTATAGCAATAGAATGATAAGATTGGGGAAGACAACACTAGGGAAAAACTTGCTAGGGGAAAGCTTCAAATGCCAAGGAGATGCACCAAACCCTTCCTGAGGTTTTTGGATTAAAATCCATGGATTTCTTCAAGTCTGGCATTCAAAAACTTGTGGGAAAAGATTGCAAGTACTGGGGGGCACTTATTGTAATGATTAAAAGATCTGTTTCAAGTAAATTTTGTTTGTTTTCTTCACACATGAAAAAACAGCATTTTGTATGGGATATCCTGATATATAAATGAGGGGATAAGCAGGACTTGCAAAAAGTAGAAAATTTTGAATTTAGACAAGTAATTGATTGAATTCACAGAGAGCTAGTAAATATAGCAATTACTAGCTCACTGTGAATTCAATCAATTTAAGTTTCTCTTAAAGAATAAATAAATAATCTATATCTGATATAAGTTCAACAATTTTATTAATCCCAAATATTAAAGTGATTTGTAATTAAAAAAAATTAATGACAATTAACATTTGTGTTAACATAATCATTTATAATGATGTTATTCTTAACAATTTTGTTATTTTTTCTTTGATTATGTAGTTTATAGACCATCTACACCAGGGGTGGGCAATTATTTTCTGCCGCGGGCCGGATAAACAATCTTTAATGGAAAATGTTAAAACAAAACTGTAGTAATACATTAATAAATTATAGTTAATTTTCATTCAAAACAACAAAATGCCTATTATGTTGCAATTACTTTTTGTATTGTTTTGAATGAAAACTGTTTACATCCTCATTCAAAATTAACCTAAGTTATTTATATTCTGAAGGAATTTCCATGGATTGAAGCAGAAATAGATCAGTCTGATTTAGAAAATGGAGTTATTGTACCTATAAAAACTGCTGAAACACAAATAGCTAAAGTAAATATAAAATATATTTCATTGCTTTATAAAATTATAAATACTGTTTACATGGTAAAAACATTAATTTAATTTATATTATTAATATATAATAGCAGTATTTATTTTATTAAATTCATACAGGCATTATAATATCTTTTAATGTTGGATTATAATGATGATGGTTAATTTCTTAATATTTTCTTAGTATGATAAAATTTCATATAGGATAGCTCTAATAAATGCTAATAATTTAATTTTAATCCTGCCTGCTATTTTTTTTATACAGTAACAATAATTTAAATTACATTTTAGTTGAATAACTTATATCATTTTCAATTATCAAATCAAAATTCAGATGATATAGCTGAAAAATATTTTTATAATTTTAATTTAACAAAGAAACTTCTATCTTTTTGTCGATGAGAGATTTCTTTTCTAATGTGAATTTCAGTTAAATTCATAAAATAAATATTTCAAATTATATTCTTGATATTTTTTAATGACAAAAAAAAAATAAGTAAAATAAAAGCTTATTTAAGATCTTTTATTATAAAAAATAAATAAATAACTAATATTTGTCTTTATGCATTATTAGTTTTTCACTTTGTAAATTAAAAATCTTGAATAAACTTATACTTTTACTGCCAAGGTAATCAGAAGAAATATGCTTCTCAGTCAATGTAGGTTTATTATAGCTAAATAATGAATTTATTTGCATTACTTATTTATTTGATATCTAACTGATTCAAATGAAATGCTACCAGGGCCGGATTTACCAATAGGCCAACGAGGCCATGTCCTAGGGCCCGTGAATCTAGGGGCCCCAAAACTATCAATCAGTTCTCAACTTTTATAAACTTTTAATAAGAAAAAAATGGGTTTTTATTAATGTGCTAGATAAAAAGTAAAATTTTAAAGATTTCTTATAAGTTATAAGGAGCCTTTAAAATTAGATGTAGCTGATTTGAATTTTTAGGGGCCCCAAAGCCTTGCTCATCCTAGGGCCCCCAAAAATGCAAATCCAGCTCTGAATGCAACCAAACATCTCCAGATTTGCTTTTACTTTTGCCATATGTAAATAGATTTGATGTTATTGATGGTAAATAGATTTTTTTTAATAATAATTTGATGAATATTAAAAATTAAACTAAATATATTTATACTTTTTTAACATTTCAAAGAACTGCAGTATTTATTAAATTTTAAAAACATATTCTGATTTTTCTGAATATTTTAATATAGAAACTATAATTATAATGTTATATTTTATAGGATCACATTTTTTTATTTTTACAATTTTATAACTTTAATTTCAAAATATTTTAACTATTACTATTAAATATATTTTGTTAATTTCTTTTTCTCTAATATTTATAAATTAATTAATATGCATATGATAATATTTATCATTTTTCAGATGCAATTTTATGTTGTGGAAAAATAATGATTTTTAAAATCATGGGATCTGATATATATATTGAAAATTATTTGTGTTTAAAAATATCCTACTGTTATAAGCAAGAAGATCATTCATATTTTACAATAAGATCGGAAGAGCGTCGTGTAGGGAAAGAGTGTAGATCTCGGTGGTCGCCGTATCATTAAAAAAAAAAATAGAAATCTGTGATTATTATGCAACAAATTGTACAATTTTATATTTTTATATTATGAATATAGTAATTATAAATTTATTAAATTATAAAAGACTTTTAAGAATAGTTAAATGTTTAATTCTTTTTACATTAAGCATGTAAAAGTGCATGTCATTGCACAAATAGATTGTACTGGCATTTGAGTAGAGATTTAAAATTCTGAATTTTATATGTTCAGCTTTATATTATTTGTGCAATATTAAACCACATGATATTTTATTTTCATGTTTAATATTATTATTATTTTCTCTAATGACACCAAATTATTTTAGAAATGTTAAATAAAAGTTTCTTGATAACAAATTGTTCTTTATTCAACTATATAAAACTACATGTAATAATTTAATATTATAACAAATTTATTCCGAACAAAAAAATCAATCATTAAATCCTAAATATTTTAATGTTCATTATAAATGAACTTTTTAAACATCTAAGAATTTTAAATAAAGCCTCTATTATATATTATTATTCTAAATTTTTATTTACTTTTTGTTTTTTATTTGGAAAAAAAATTAACAATTTTTGTTTCAACTATTGTATGTTATACAATAGTTGAAGTAAAATTTTTTTTTTGAGTAGAGATATCATAAATCATTTAAAAAATTAATTAAATCCAGATGAAGCTACTATGATACACTATATTCAAATTGATTAATTAGCAGTTTATATAAATTGTTAATTTACAATAATATATTTATCTATTAAAATTCTACTAAATTTTGAAATTATGTATTAAATATTAAAATATTAGCAATTTAATTATAAAAGTCATTTAAAATTAAAAATTTTATAAAGTGACACATATTTAGATTTCTATTATCATATATCTATATTTTTCTTAAAAAATGATTGTTCCTATATTTAAATTGTTTTGTAAATATATTGTTACAAGTTAATGTTATGAACAAAATGTCTGTAATTATATTTATTAAATATTAAAAAACAAAATTATTGAATTATGTTTTTAATTAAAATAGTTGTTTTATGATGATCAAGAAAACTATTGAGTTAAATAAAGATGATAAGGTAATCGAATTTAGTCCTGTTTTTAAAAAATAGCATCTCAGCCAAAAATTGAAATATTATATAAATATATATTTAATCAGATTCAATGTAAAATTTTTAATGTTTACAGGAAGAAAAGTTATCAAAATATAGTTTTTTGACTTCTGTAAGGAATCTTAGAGATCGCTTTAGAAAATCCAAACAATTTAAAGAATTGGTAAATCTTTATCTTACTTTTATTCATAGAAAAGTTTTGCATAAAGTTGCATATTTATTCCTAATTAGGTAACACAACAAAATTCAGAATCTGAATGGGGATCATGTTCTGATACTAAAGAAAGTATAGATTTAGGTAAAGATCTAACTCCTCATCAACAATTAAATAGACAAATGGCTATCATAGCTGCTTCTAATAAAGAATGGGAATCAAACATTGTAGATCTAATGATGCTTCCAACAGATTCTGAGCAATTAGAATCAGAAATAAATGCAACATATGAGATTTGTCAGCTGTCAAAAAATGTTTTAAAAGAATTAATTGATTCCGATAAGCTATCATTCAAAGAAAAAACATCCTTCACATCTAATTTACAATCTTTTCAGAATCAATCAATAGAAAACAAGATGAAAACAGATTTTCATCAGAATGGAAATTTATTTAAAGATGTTTTAGAATCATCACCATTAGATGATCAATCATCAGTAACGATTAATAGAAGTATTCACGACGAAACAATTAATAAAAAGACATCTAAACTTCATATATCAAATTTTAGTAATAAGGATCCACATAATTTATTGAAAGATATATTGAAAATTCTGAAAAATATATTTAAACAAGACATAGTAAATAATAGAGAAAATGATGATTCAACAACTACCCAACGAAATGCAGAGATTTGCAATGTATCAAACTTTAAAACAAAACATCTTACAAAATGTGATCAAATTGTTTCAGAAAATAAATGGCGAGATTTGGAAGAAACCAATGAAGAAAAAACTTGCAAAGCGTTTGTAGAATATTCATCTAATTTTCATGATGATGTCGGAATGAAGAAGAAAATAATGAAACTTATACAAAGTTCAGATGATGATGTAGAGAACGAAACAAGAGAAGGAACCACATTTGATTATTGGAAAAAAAGAATTTCTAGTGCTGGAGAAAGAGATTCTTTGGAAGAATCAGAAGAAAAGAATTTTAATAATATTTTGACAATTTCTAGAGAGAGAGCTTTTCCTGTTTACGCATTGAATAAAGATCTATTGACTAACAGAAATTTATCATGCATAGTCATTAGTGTTCCAACAAATCCAAACTTAAAAGATTCTCAACATTTTGCAAAATTTCAAGTTAGTCAATTACCTCAAGAATACAAAACAGATAAATCCAGAAAACTAGAGGAAATAATCAAATCTTTACCTTCACTGGAAGGTGAATCGAAGAGTGGAGAATCTTCCACCACCAAATTGCCAAAATGTAAAGTACAACCTATACAATGCGTTACTCCTAATAGAAAATATAGCGTTTTGTCCTCCATGCATGATTTTCTTCCACAAGGATCGGAAGGTATCAGACAGCCAACTTTAATCGGAATTTCGGCACGAGAGCAATCTAAAGATGCTATTCGTGGGGACACTGAGAGTGATGAAGATACAATATTAATTGTTCCTCCGGTATGCGAGTTTCGGAAACAGAAAAAATTGATAAAGAATCCAGAAAATAAAAAACGGTTGACAATAGCCGAAAAAGTTATCCAAATGTTACCTCCTCCTGTTATAAATAAACCAATGATTTTTATATTTCCTGGAAGCCATGATAGTTTTTATAAATATTACAAAAGGAAAGACTTGCAACCAATCGTCGTCCCACCATCATCACAAATCAACAACCGAGAAATAGAGAACTATGAAGCTATCCATGATTTTTCTATAGATCAAAACCAAACTGCACTATCGACTATAGACATAATGCCATCAGAATCTGAGCATACTTCAATTAAAGTAGATTGTCAGGAACCCAT
Organism: Olivierus martensii; assembly: GCA_000484575.1. Classification (NCBI taxonomy): domain Eukaryota; kingdom Metazoa; phylum Arthropoda; class Arachnida; order Scorpiones; family Buthidae; genus Olivierus; species Olivierus martensii. The sequence goes on from AYEL01091217.1 coordinate 25,685, forward strand.
AGACACATCAGTAGCAACCGTTTCATTTCCCACTTTTCAAAAAACTGCCTCGAAGGACTTAATGTTTCCATGCTTACCGAATTTGTTCAAGAAACAATCACAATCCGAAGAAGAGTCTGAAGTTGATACTTCGCCTATAGTCAAATCTAAGATTGAATTTTCTGAAGTTCCGATTCATAAAGTGGAAGAAGTACCTAAAGCTACTACAATTCCGCCAAAAACCGAAATAAAACCGAAGATGACTCGGATGAAGTATGTTAAACCAAAAGTTGAAAACAAGAAGGGAGATCTTTGTTATTATGGTCACGAGATGTGCGAAGACGTTCACTTGTATTCACAAACGATCGTGACAATTCCAGAAGAAAAGAAATTCGCCCATTCTCTTGGGAGATCCGAAAGAAATGATCGTAAATACTTAAACAAACCAGCAAAGATGAAATATCTAACAAATAAAACTAACGACAGAGGGAAGAAATTGTGTTGTTATGGTCACGAGATGTGTGACGAAATTCACCTACCTTCATACGTGGTCGTGACAGTTCCAGGAAACCATGTGGATGATCACGCATCTGTTAGCAAAGTCGAACAATCATCATCACCACATCAAACTGGATTTTCTAGAGAAAAATCGAAGCACAAGTAAAAAATAGTAAAAACTATAAAAAGAAAACTTCAAAAGCAATCGATCAATCAACATTTTATAGTAGCAAAGAAAATTTGACAATTAATTGCTTTTTATATTGTGATTTTATCTAATTTTAATTTAATTTATTATATTTTTTGAGATTATCACCTGATATACATTAAAAATTTAAATATTTTATTGCTAATTTATTATTTATAGTATTATTTATTTTTAATTTTTTAAAAAACAATCCAGTTTGGATAGATGAGCTCTTACTATCCAGAAAAAAAAAAAGATGGAAAGTCAAATTTTAGAACAACAAATTTTGTATCCAAAACGCGTAAAGGAAATATCCTTCTCTTGTGTAACGACAATAGAAATCTAAATTTAACCAAACGAATACAAAATAGCCATCAAATATTTCCTAACTAATCAGAGCTATTAGAATAGCATAAACTTGTTCAAAAATATTCAGGGTTGTTATGTTGGCAGACTATCATCCTTTAATGAATTACGCCTATCCCTCGATTTGCACGTTACTCAATTTGCACTGTTTTTAAATGAAAACAAAAAAGTTTTTCGAGTTTTTATTTTGATTGTTTTGCATCATGCCATTTATAAATTAAAAGAGTATCATATTGTCACGTTTTGTGGATGTACGAGTTCGTGGATATTAATAGAGTGAATACAGCTATATTTCTTATAGTCCAATTTATTTACACACAAAACACATTGTCACGTTTTGTGGATGTACGAGTTCGTAGATATTAATAGAGTGAATACAGCTATATTTCTTATAGTCCAATTTATTTACACACAAAACAAAATAATCTTGTTTCACTAGTATAGTACAATTTATTCACACAAAACAAAATAATCTTGTTTCACTATAACTAAATATTCCAATAAAGACACAAAACAAAATAATCTTGTTTCCCTATAACTAAATTCAATACAAAATAATTACACACAAAATAAAATAATTTTGTTTCACTGTAACTAAATTCAATACAAAATCCGATAATATCTTCATACAACACTAATCTATGTCTTTAATTCAGAATAAGACAGTTCTTCTTAGTTCACTTTCACTTTCACAATTTATCGCTCACTATTAACTTTTACTCAGTTCTTCTTAATCCACTTTCGCTTTCACAATTTATCGCTCACTATTCATTTTACTGTCCAACTTGCAGTTCAAAAACTCAACTCAGGCTTGCAGCTCGCCTATTTATGTTTGAAATTTTTTTTTTGTATCGTATTCGGTGTTAATTAATGTTTATGTTATCATTTTCAAAAATAAATTGAAAAAGTATAAGCATTAAATTGTGTCTAAAAATTAATGAACCAATCCTCTTTTTTTCTTTAATTTTTATCTCATTTTACACGGTTATAAAGAACATATCCTCGACTTTTCTTATCTTCTTTAGATCGATATACACGGATTACAGTTTAATTGAACATATCCTTCTATTTTGTATGAATTCTGCGTCTCGTTTTACACGGTTTCGGTTTGCACGATTTTTCCAAGGACGTTTCTACCGTGTAAATCGAGGGCTAGTGTATTATTCTTCCTGGAAAATGGCGCAATTTTAAAATAACATTACGAACATCACTGCACTTATTATGCAAATGAAAAACATGAAATAGAGTATTATTTTACCATGGATGTATTTTAAATTTGGATACTATAAAAAATATGTACAAAATTTTTATCGTACATTATAAAGTAAGCGTTATTATGGGACATTTGGCAGCAAACTGCGATGTTTTTTCTCGTATTATTCTCATAAAACAGTAATTAAAATTATTCTTATTATTTTAAATTCGGTTATAATCCAAAATTGCATTTTATGTACTGTAAAAATTACGTACAATAAGACTCCGTTTAACGCGGGGAATACGTTCCAAAAAAACCAAGCGCTGAACAAAACAACGTTAAACAAAAACATGTTAACACGTAAATAATGGGAATAGGTGAAACGGGATAGTGAATTAAAAAAAAATACATACCTTTTTTTATTTTGTAACATGTATTATTGCTATTATATTACATTAATTATAGACATTTTTTTTTGCTAATATCGATTTGTATTCATAAATCATTCATGAAAATGAAAAAATAATCGAGTAAATAATTTGTTTATGATGAGGAAGGTTCTTCATTTGATACTTTTTGTTTTTTTCGTTAAGAATCATCTAACGAAAATCGTTTGCCTTTTCCTCTTTCGTTCAGCAAGCAGCTATCCATAGCAAGATATCGCATCCATAACACTTCTTTTGAACTTCTATCAAAATTTGGATCATTTTGTATAAACTGATCCGTAATTTCCGTAATAGTGGCTAAACTTTAACTGTAAAGCAGTGCTGTCCAATTATAATGAACCCGAGGGCCATAGCCGTGTTTACTAGAGATATGGAGGGCCGCAGTAACGTTATATTTATGCGTTTCGTTTGTTGATACGCTATTGTCTCAACAAACGGAACGCATAAATATAGCGTAAGTATAATTTTATTTACAGATTAACAAACTATTACAAAATTATGTTTACCAGATTGCATCCAATAAACATGTTAACAAAAAGTTATAAAATATTTTAACAAATTGCATCCAATAAACATGTTAACAAAAAGTTATAAAATATAAACAGTTCAAAATATATAAAAAGTATGTATGTACTGTACGTTGTTATGCCAATGTGGTGGAGCACCGTTTTGCTGCAGAATGAAGCCGGAAACCGCTTCCTCTAACTGAGGGAACAACCACTCTGAGAGCAGGTCAAGGTAAATAAACCCGTCAATCGATTTTTCCACGAAGAAAAAAGGACCAAAAACATAACTGTTGGTTATGGCGCTGTTGCCAGATAAAACTCGTATAACTGTAGTTTCAGAATTAATTTGTTTCGGCTAAATAAATCAACTACAGAATTCGTACTATGCTATTCGTTTTGTCCCATTCAACATTCAATATGAATCATCCTGTACTTCGAACAGGTCTGAATATGTCGGAACTTCCGGTGAACTGATCAAACCGGTCTACGAAGTATTCTTTACCGGCACTTCGAACACCTATATTTTTTATTGATTCACTTTGGCGCGGTTTTTCAAATCGTTATACTCACATAAATCCGAAATCGCACCAATTTGTTGCTTCGATACTCCTATGCCGTCTCGCAATGCCTTTGATATCAGTTCAGTGCAATACATAACAAAAGTCAGCTGCGGTCACAGCTCATATTTATGATCGTTCATCAACGTTATTTTATAGCAGGGTTGTCGAAAAGGCGGCCCGCGAGCCTTTCACTTTTATTTATTACTTTTTTTAAGAGATTAATAAAAAGAATCCTAAAATTGAATTATATTAACTCAATTAATTAATTTTTCTTAATTATTAGTAATTATTTAACGATCAACAAGCTATCAATAACATATTAATTTTTTTTAATTATTAGTAATTATTTAATGATCAACAAGCTATCAATGACATCACATTTTTATAAGACTCAATTCTGTCAATTTTAGTTTTACCTATTTCAGTTTAAAGTTTTGAATTGTGACTGTATTTTATTTATTTATTTATTTATTATTTTGGTTTCTAACACTCGCCATTTCAGTGATTATGTGACCGTTGTTGTGAAATTCTGGTTTTAATTTTATTTTACCATGAGTTCGTTGTGAAATGAATGACAAAAAAACGTAAAATAGAAAATGAAAATCGAATATATTAGTAGAGGTGGGAAAATGACTTTTTCATAACGAATCACATGGGTAAACTGCTTTGTTTAACGAACGTTTTCCCAACTTTTATGATTTTAGTTGAAAAGTAATATGAACGTTTGGTAGTACAGTAAGACCCCGTTTAACGCAGGGGATACGTTTCATGGAAGCAAAGCGCTAAATGAAACAGCGTTAAACGAGGTCATTTTAACACGTAAATAATGAGGATAGGTGAAACAAGACAGTGAATAAAAAAATATATACATAGCATTTTTTTTTTTATTTTATTTTGTAACATGTATTATTACTACTGTATTACATTAATTATAGACATTCTTTATTGCTAATATCGATTTGTATTCATAAATCATTCATGAAAAAATTCTTAAAATTAGAAAATAAAAAGTTTTAAGAACAAAAAGGAGTAATCAGATTGCAGTAAACTATAAACAATGAAAAAATATTGACGAAAGAAAAACGTTCTAACTTCAAGGCGAGGGTAGGCTGAAAAATAATGCACACATGCTTGTAGAACACGAATAAAAACAAGTAGCAAGATCGGGCAAAAAGTACATTAAAGTACACTTCTTAAGCTTCAAAATCAGATATTTATTTTTCAACATAGTCACAGTTAAGGCTAACACATTTCTCCCAACTGTAACAAGTTTTTTCGTTCCGTCACTGAAAAATGTTTCCGACTTTTCTTGAATCCAGGACTTGACAGCTGCCTTCACCTCATCATCCGAGGTGTAATGATTACCCTTGAGGTCTCTCTTGAGTAGAGGAAAGAAATGAAAATCGCAAGGTTCAAGATTGCGGGAGTAAGGAGGTGTGGAAGCGGTTCAAACTACAGGTTTCGCAGAGCCTCTGCAGTTGCGCGCGAAGTATGTGGACGAGCGTTGTCAGGTTACAAGATTATTGGCGCCAGGCTGCCTCTAACACGACAAATTCGACATCGGAGGTGTTTTAGAGTCTGTATGTACAGCAGTTAAAAATTCGATAACAGCACGCTGTTTCACTCGCGTTGACATAGCACTCGAATATCTGCTGTGTTTTTTATTTTTAGCAATTGACTAAAAATCCTGAAAATTATCCTGACAAAAAGAATCTTTCTCATGTCCAAGTAGCATTAAATTTAAATTCAAAAGGTGGTAGAAAATTAAAACAAGGAGATGTAGTCCCATATATTATTTGTGAGGTGATTCTTAAAAATTATATAATTATTTTTCTTGTGAAAATATTTGTTGTTATTACATGAAAAATAATTCATGATTATAATTAATCTCTTTTGAAACTAATAGGATGGCAGCAATCGGCCAGCAACACAAAGATGTTATCATCCAGATGAATTTAAAAATAATGAAAATATTAAAATTGGTAAGTTTTGATTCATAATGAATATGCATGAAAAACACAAATATGAAATTTTAAAGTCAATAGATTAATAATAAGGGTATTAATCTTCAGTATATATAAAAATTATTATAATATAAAAATATTCTACAGTATAATCCTCATGATGATGATAATTTTGTGATTGAATAAATAATACTCTACTGTGTTGTGAGGATTTGTGAATCAGGGTCTGTTTACTTACTTTGTCAGATAGCCAAATTTACAAGCTGAATATGATGATTTTTAATTGATGACACACAAAGAAGTGGCACTAGAGTCCAAAATTGTGTGGAGAATTATGGAAATAACAATGTATATTACAAAAAAATAATATAATATTTATTAAAATAAAATAAGAAATAATGCATGATAATAATAATAATAATAATAAAATACAAGCTTAGGGATACACAAATACTGTATACTTATGGATATTTGACATAGCCTGAATTGTTTAACCAAAGTCAATGAAACATTTAAGAAAAATGTTGTGAAACAAACTCTAACCTTAAGAAAATTTCTTTGCACCTGTAAACAATATTTTATTGAGAGAGAAAATGTAAATTCCTTTAATTCTTCTTTTCTTAATATCTCTAATGATGACTATGACTCCAAGAGAGAATAATTACACACAGAACAGAAGAGAACATATCTTTATATCACAAAGACAATTCCTAAGCTGATCTATCTTTTTCTTGAGACTAGAAAAGACTGTCTCAAGATTTTTTGTTTCTCTCTGCCCTCTTAGTTTTCCATCAGTCATATTAAATTATGACTCTAGTGCCACTTCTTTGTGCACTAGAGTCATAATTAGGGTCCAATAGAAGAGGTCCAAATTGATTCTCAGACCTCATTCATTCAATTAAATGTTTTTCTTCAAACTGGGTTGGTAGTATAAACTGTCAACTTGGTGTTTTATTCATTTATTTGTTTTGGAGGATTGTTGGCTTCAGTCACTCTATATATATAGAATGACTGAGGCTAACAATCCTCCACTGGTTATCCTGCCAACAATCCAATAGTTATCTGACATTTGTTCTCTCTCTAAGATATTGTTTATAGAAGTGATAAGTAAAACATAACATTCCTTTTTTCACTCCAGTACAAAAAAATTATTCAGAAATTAAATCTAAAAGCTAGTTGTTTTATTGGCTTATAAAAGTTGTTTAGAATATCACTTATATAATAAAATTTGATTTATTTTTCTACATAGTATGAACATATTTTGACAAGCTTGACAATCATATAAATCACTGGTCCCTAATTCATAAATTCTTTTAAAAATTTAATTTTATATATTCTTACAGTTTTAATAATTTTTCTTAATTAAAAATATTATTAAAGAATTAACATATATATATATTAACTGGGTACATAATTAATATACAGTACTATAAATTTTATGAGTTAAAATAAAAAAATTAGAATAAAATAATATTTTTCTGAATTTTAACGGTAATCATTTTTCCAGATCTGCAGATTATAGCAATGGTTAATTGGTATAATAAATTATTCAATGGAATAAGCTCATTGTGTATATTACAGTTCTTGTTTATTTCTTAAAAAAAATGCCTGCAAGTAATTGCTACCTGTTTGGATGAATTGGGGAAATGAGGGTGAAGTGATGAAAGGCAGAATCCTATAATACAGAGTGACCATAATTAAACTGACAGTACTCAGAGCCTTCTATAGCTCGATCTATCAGCCAGAATGCCACCAAATTTGGTAGGGGACTAATGATGACATGGGAAACAGAATTCTATGAAGAAAAAAGTTAATGTTGAAAGTCGCCAATAGGGGAAAATGTGGCACTATTGTAGTCTATGCAGCTGAGAAGTTGCATAAAACGCAGGTAAAATGTCAAAATGCAAATTCATGACTACATTAAAACGTTACAATAAACAGACAAATGAATAACAAAGAAAAAATGTCAGTGGAACAAAGCACTTTATTCAAGAAATTCACATCCCTGACGAGGACATAAGATCTCTTTCAATGTGATGACCGTTCATGTGGACCACACATTGCATCTTGTAAACAACATTCTCTGCGGCCAAACATAACATGTCACCAGGAATGTTCAATACAGTCCGTGATATATTATCCTTTAAGGTCGTCAAGTTTGGGACCCCACCGAGATAGACCTTGGACTTCAAATAACCCCATAGAAAAAAGTCACATGGGTTGAGATCCTGGGAGTGAGGCAGCCATGCAACAGGAAAAAAGCGACAGATGACCCTTTCTTCTGTAAAGTAATGGCGCAACAGCTGCTGTACCGATCGACCAATGTGTGGTGGTGCTCCATCCTGCATAAAGGTTATCTGATCCAGGCATTGCCTTTGCTGAAGTTGTGGAATGACAAAACTAGTCAGCATATCGTGATACCTTTGCTTGGTAATGGTACAAGTCTTTGATCCTGTTGGAGAGTAATGCTCTTAAAAAAGAATGGTCTAATGATGAAATCTGATGTGCATCCACACCAAATAGTAAGTTTTGGTGAATGAAATGGGATTTCCTGAACTGCATAGGGTTGTTCGGATGCCCAAATTCTGAGTGTTAACAGTCCCATTTAGGTGAAAATGGGCCTCACTTCCCCACAGAATTTTCCACGGCCAAGCATTGTTTATCTCCATTCTGGCAAGAAATGTCAGAGCAAATGACAACCATTGATCATAATCACTGTGTTTTAATTCATGCATGTGTCCTATCTTGTATGGATAGAAGTGGAGAACTTTCTGCAAGACTTTTCATACCATCGAAAAACTCAAATCCAATTGTTGTGCTACTCCCCGGGTGCTACTACCAACAATGGTTCCCTGTGTGCCAGCAATGAGTCCAGTCGCAACGTCGGCAGTTGTTTGTTCTGACAGTTGTTTTTTTCAGCCCTATTGAGTGCTGTTGACTATGTAGTCGTGAATTTGCATTTTGACGTTTTATCTGCATTTTATGCAACTTCTCGGTTGCATAGACTATCAGCGCCACATTTTCCTTTATTGGCAACTTTTGACACTAATTTTTTTCTTCACGGAATCGTGTTTCTCATGTCGTCATTAGTCCCACTACTAAATTTAGTGGCATTCTGGCTGATAGATCAAGCTACAAAAGGCTCTGAGTAATGTCAGTTTAATTATGGTCACCCTGTATTATATAATAAATACTAGTAGTCAGTTTGAAATATCCATTCTGATATCAAATATGCAATCTATGCAAAAAACTCTTTTCAGTATAAAGAACTGATATAAACATTCTTAATTAAACTATCTAATATTTTAACTACTGCATTATGTCAGTAATCACTGTTGTTGTTATCCTGAAATTGAAAATGCTTTTTATATGTGATTAAAATATATTCCTGTAAATAAACATCATTCAAATGTAAATCATTTCATTCAAAAATAATTAAATTCACAGAATATTTTAAAATATAAAACATTTTAAGAAATTAAAAATAACTTCATTCTTTGATAAAAATATTTTTGGTTAGAACTCATCATCATAAGTAATTGAACATGCATTATAACAAAATAAATATACATCCAAGTAGATTAATATACATTATTACATTCAAAAATTTATATTATTATATAAAACAATATTACACAACAGACAGATCTATAATCTCAGAGAGTTCTTCCATAAAAAACAACATACATCACAACTACACAAAGCTATTGTCTTGGCAGATAGAAACATAACACCATTAAATCTACAGAACAACACTCCAAACCAAATAGACAACACTGCACACATACAAGAAAAGAAAACATCCTGGTGTAGAAAGGAACTCCATGGCAGACACCCACACGACCTTCAGAAACACTTCATTGACATTAAAGCGTCAAGCAGCTGGTTAGTCAGGGGGATCTATTTACTGAAACAGAAGGGTTTATATTAGCAATACAAGACCAGGTAATAAACACAAAAAACTACAGAAAATACATACTAAAAGACAGCACATTAACAAATGACACATGTAGGAAATGCCACATAGCACCCGAAACGATTCAACACATTACATCTGGTTGCAAGCTTCTTGCACTGGCTACGACATTAGACAAAATCAAACAACACACTACATACACTCACATCTCTTTTACATGGACGACATTAAACTGTACGCCTCAACATAAACACAATTACAACAGTTGTTACAAATCACGCACACATTTTCAAAAGACATACACATGGAGTTTGGCCTAGACAAATGCAAAACACTCCACATAGAAAAGGGAGTCCTAAAGAAAGGAGGCTTCATTCTTGAAAATGGAGACACTATTGAGTCCATGGAAGAAGATGAGGGTGTACAAGTATTTGGGATTCCAGCAAGCCAGACTCACAGAACAGAAGAAAACTAAACAAACATTATCAAAACTATACACCAATAATAATAATAATAATAATAAGAAGAAAATTAAACAAACATTATCAAAACTATAACACCAACAGATTAAATAACAATCTCAAAACACATCTAAATGGGAAAACACTGAAAGCCATCAACACATTTGCCATACCTATACTAACTTACTCCTTTGTAGTGATACAGTGGACACAGACAGAACTTGAATCACTCCAAAGAAAAACACGAACAACACTTACAAAATACCAATACCATCACCCGAAATCTGCCATAGAAAGATCTACTCTCCCGCACTGAAGGTGGACGTGGTCTCATTGACATCCGATATTTACACGACAGACAGATATTCTCTATATTTCAAGATATAAAAAAAATAGGACAAAAAGAGAGAAATAATGCACACAAAAAATAAAGCTCTAAACAGGATAAATACTTTTATTATGTTGTAACATTATTATTATTATTATTAGTATTTGTTACCGGTATTATGTTTGTTGTAGAAGTGGAATTTGTAGTGATAATGTGTAAATTTTTATACGTCTCTTATGACGTCATTTTTGAGTTGTTTATTTTTGTAGGGGTTGCTTTCTCTCTTCGTATATTCATTACAGCTGAAGTTCACCTACTGATAAGGTCGAAAGCATTTACTGTTAATAGTATTTATCCTGTTTAGAGCTTTGTTTTTTGTGAGTGTAACAGGATGTTTTTAAAGTTCTTGAGAGAAATAATCTTAGCCAATATGGAATACTATAAATGATAGAATGGTATGTTGCATTACTTGAATTGTTCCATATGATTGACATCAATTCTAAGCCAAAGGGTATTTTTGGGCAATGAAAAATTGTTAAAATAGCTGCTTACAATTAAGTAAATTTATATATTTTTACTAATATATAAGAAAAAGGGAAAATTTTTCATTAAATAATTTTTTCCGAATCATTTATTTTAACAAAAATATTCAAATTTTCTAGATAATGTCACAAAACAAAATTTGATCAGCAAACTTTTATATTCTCACATTTCCTATGTTTGTTCATTTTACAAGTATCATAATTTTCTATAATTTATGATAAATTGCTTTTCCTACATTCTTTTTTATTTAACAGATAGATAGATATTTCCTTAATTTAATTAAGAAACAATTAGAAACTAATTGAATTTTTAAACTTTTTGTTTAAAGTTATGAAATAATTAAGGATTATTGTATATCTAAATATAAACATTTTTGAAAGTGATAGTGGGCTGTATTATTCATAGTTTTGTCATTTATAGAATGAGGGGTGAAGTTAGAGGAAAATAGAAGAATAAGAAATTTGAACAGTTTGCTAAAGGAATATTCATGAATAAAATATTTGTAAATTGAGGAATACCTGTATATTTTAATTATAAGAAAAAATAAAAATTATATTTCAATAAATTTATTATTTTTGATTTAAGACTGTAATTTTCAAAGTATGGAATGAAATTCCAAAAGAGAACATGAGGTTCTTTTGAGAAGCATGAAGCAGTGATGAAAATTAATGAGTGTTTTTGAAAATAATCCTTTTATAAATATAAGCCATTATATATGTTACATATATTCAAATATTATATAATAATATATACACTCAGATTCCAGTTTGAGTTGTTTCAGTTTGGTTTTTTTTTTTAAATTCCATCATAAAATAATTAAGACAAAATTTCGTTTTGAGTTGTAAATTCTGGTGTGTTACCAGGAATCAATTTTATTTGATTTCAAGTGCTTGAATTATATTACTCTATTATCATTCTCAATATATTTTTATATATGTACTTTTGGTGCCACAATATGTAAATACAAACAAAATCTTTCTTTTTTTGATATTTGCCATCTTTAGGAAATTGATAGTCATATTCCTGATGTTTTCTTATTTCTGTTAGTGCAACTAAGTACAATATAATATGGCATAATAAAAATTTTACAAATAAACAGTTTAGATAAAAATATTTTAATTTTAATGAAATAAACTATTTTTACCTAATTTAGCAAATCTACAATGTTAACTTACTTCACACTTTGCTCTACTTCATTAATATGGTGGCTAGTAGTAGAACTATCTGCATTGTTACATCTTTTATTTTTTATACTATAGTAAAAACTTCTTCTTCTAGTAGCAGCACACTGCATTATTCAGTTTCTGCTCCAAGTATAAAGTAGGTGTACTATACTTATTATGGATGCCTCTCACAATTTTCTCTTTGTTGAAAATAGTAGTGCCATTTCTCTATCTTTCATATTTCTATAGTTTCTTATGAAAATTACTTTGATTTGCGTTGTTTCAGCCTGTATCACATTTTTGAAGAATGCATCTCTGATACAAAGCAGAGTCTAGGTGTATAATAATAATAATAATAATAACCCCCTCCTGAATCCCTGCTAAGCTGCCTCAAAGTGGCGGAGGGGTGTACGTGGGCAGAATAAGCGATGCAAGTCAAAAATCCTTTTCTGGTGAGTCACCATGGGCTAGAAGGCTATTTCACTATGCTCAACTAAATGCTAGCAGGTGTCTCACCTTGGTAGTGTTTTTTCTAGTTTACTATGATACGAAGCAGAAAACGAAAGCACACCAGCTCGGACATCATCTGGGTTAACAAGGTCCGCGTCTGTGAGTTAGGCAGAGGCTCACATTCGGAAAGTTTACTACAGTCTCCCTTGGCCACTGGTGGCGAAAGCAGCACCAACCCAAGTCAGGCTACTGCAATACTACCCACAGTAGGGAACGGGTCACCACACCAGAGCCCAACCAGCCAAAGTATTTCCCTGGAAACTCAACCAGAGACCACCAAGGCTGGAAAACCACACCAATGCATGAAATGGACAACAGACATTAACGAATTCATCATGCGTA
>AYEL01091218.1:0-41059 GCA_000484575.1 Olivierus martensii
ACACAACCAAGTAGCAAACATAATACACCAAAAGCTTGCAACCAAATACAAATTAATAAACACACTTACACCATACTACAAATACATACCAGACACAATCCTAGAAAACTCAACATACAAAATGTATTACAACAAAACAATCCTAACAGACAAAACCATACACCACAACAGACCAGACTTCACTCTCATAGACAAGCAAAACAGTTACCTACATTATAATAAGTGCATATGAACGTGATGCATGAGATTAAGTGCCTTTAGGGATGGTTGTTTCATTCGGTTTGCTCGACGGATCAGGCTCTGGCCCTAATTAGGCAAATATTATCTTCTCTTGAAGGTCGATTTGCGGATCGGAGTTCCATCTCAATACCAGATACACACAACATCCAGGATGCATTCACCCAAAAAATTAGCAAATACACAGAACTCTCACAAGAAATTAAGTGTCTCTGGGGAATGCAAAAGGTAGTAACAGTACCCATCATTCTCTCCTCCACAGGAGTAATCCCTTACACACTACACAAAAGCCTCAAAACATTAGATCTACATCCCAAGACATACATAACATTACAAAAAGCATCACTGCTCAATACATGCAACATAGTAAGAAAGTTTCTCAGCACTGACACAGACAGTTAGTTAACCCACAATTAAATATCACAAGTAGCTATGTCTTGACTCGTGTCCGACATAGCACTTTGACCCAGAGATACTCCGTGCCCACACTGATGTACTATAACATAATAATAATAATGGGGATTGGAGAAAAATTAAACTGTTGAAGAATAATGGAAATTAGTGATTGAAAAAACGGATATAATTATTTTAATAATTTATGAAAAATAAAAAAGAAACAGTCTGTGGAAATGATGCTAGTTTACACAATTTTATTCAAAAATAAAAATCCAGTTCTCTGTACAGGAGAAAGTACTCCCTTATCTCCCCGTCTTAGGGTCATGGGTGCTAGTGTGAAACATCTGTTTTAACACCTTCTCAAATAAAAAAAATATCCATTTTATCATCCATGCACTCTAAGATGAATACATGGGTGATAGAGTGAAATATAATTCTTTTCCCATGGAAAAGTTGTGATATCACATTTATCACCATGGTATTTCTTTCAGTTCATCATACAAATAATTACCCATATGTGAAAATAAGTAATTCTCACATTTTAAATTTAACTTAGCTTACCATTAGGTGCTTGAATACAGAAATATATTGTTATTTACAGTACCATATGTACTGGAAATATATAGTAGTGTATACATATTATTGGTTTCAACATTTTTATATCATACTACCAGTTTACTGGTAACTATAATGATAAAAAAACAGCATTCTTACAGTTTATATTTCAAGCTAAAAGTAATAAAAAGTTTAAAACCTGAATTAGGGATAATATTTCTGCTGCATCTTGAAAATTTAATATTGATCGCAAAAGGATAAGGGAATGATAAAAAGATGAAAGCAAGATAAGGGATTTTAAAAGTGAGCAAACTGTTGAGAAATGAAAGCACATCAAATGCCAAACAAGCAGCCTGCATTCTAAGTATGTAATCTTGAATTATCAATTTTAGACTGGATTAAAAAACAACAGAATGAAGGAATTTAGTCTATGGAAATGATATCAGAATCTAAACAAAATCCAAAGCAGAAGAGCATGGTCTCTCTTGAGAAGACTTTAAAGCAACTAGAGGTTGGCTTTTTATTTTTTGAAGCTGCACAAATTGAAAAGGAGAGCAGTACCCTCTGTTGGATAGTGTCTTCCAGGAAATATCAAGAAAGTTGCCATGAAATTTATACAGGACTGTAAGAAAGCAAGAGATGAAAAAGCCCTCATTGTGCAATCATGGATGGAAGCCCCCTTTTCATTTGACTTGCTGCCTTGCATTCTTATGATTTCTCAGGAGTGAAATCTGTAAAATGTAAAATAACTGGCCATGAAAAAATGCATTATGCAGTTCTCCTTTCATTGTATAGTAATGGGATCAAATTATCAGTCACAATAATTTTCAAGGGTTTAAACAATTTGGCAAGAGGAAAATTTCCAGCTAACAGCCTAATTACAGTTTCTAAAGGAGATTCAATGACCAAAGAATTAATGACAACTTGGATGATGAAATTTGAAAGAAGAGATCAAATGCTATTTTTCAACAATCATCTCTGCTTACTTAAAGGCATCATTTGATGCAAATGGCAGAACTGGTTAGAAACAAGAAATTAAGAATTCACTCAAATAGGAAAAAGAAAGAGAGCTAATTATACTATAGTTGCTGAATGGATTTGCAAAGCTTGGAATGAAGTGCCATCATTTAACATCCAGAGATCTTTTGAAGCATGTGGAATTTAGCAATGATAACAGTGATTTCCATGATTCATTATTTGAATTCATAATGATGGGAATATTGGCCAAAATGGAAGGCATTGAGTCAGAAGATAATGACATTGGAAGCAATGCAGAAAGTGCAGAACTTGATTCTGTTGATGAAGACAGTACTGAATCTAAAGCGTCTTGTGATTTAGATCCAAGGTCAGATGAATTTTAACTTTTTCTGAACATTTTTATTTTATGGCTGTACCATGTTTGGTATATGAAAGCATGCTTTATACAGTAAAATTTACATTTTGTACTTTATTAATATGCTATTTAAACTATAACTTCTCTGTTAAACTTTCACTTATTTTCAGTACAATTGCATTTCAAATAAATTATAATGACAAAAGTAATCACAACAAGCACTTGAAGCAGAATAAAAAACTAATGTTTAATTGTAATTTAATTGTCTTAACTTGTGTCCGACATAGCACTTTGCTCTGGAGATACTCCGTGCCCACATTGATGTACTATAATAATAATAATAACATAATCTATATAATAATATATGGATTATTTTATGAAAAGTGGGAATGTGAAAGAGAACTGTTTATTTGTTTTATTTATAATAAGGTGTATTGCTAAATAAGTTTGGAAATTTCATGTTTAAAATAATAATTATATTAATTATTTAATTTATCTATAAAAGTATTTTTGAATTTTTATTACTTTTAAGGATTTTCTGTTCTTGTTCATGGAGCAGAAGGGACTGATGCAACTTTGCAAGTGTGCTCTTTAGCTCAAGTTATATTAGATCCAGATTGTAGAACTGTTCGAGGATTAGAAGCTTTAATTGAAAGAGAATGGTTACAGGCAGGTCATCCATTTTCTACAAGATGTCAGCATGGAGCATATGCACCAAACAATATTCGTACAAAAGATCAAAGTCCAACATTTCTTATGTTTTTAGATTGTGTATATCAGGTATATAAATTTGATTCTTATTAAATTATAAGTAAATAGTCACTTCTTATTTAACATCAAGAATAGGTCCTGAAAATCACAGTTTTAATTGAAATCAGAAACCCTATAGACCTAATAGTTTAATGTCATCACATTTCTGATGAAGTTTGATATTAAAAGGGATAATATTTGATAATGTTTCTAATCTATGCATTATTATATTATTCAATAATAAAATGAAAGCATAATTTAATCAAAAATTGTTACTTAGCAGTTATTTGTCATTCTTGTGGGTAAAGGAAATTATTTTCTAATAAAAGAAGTTTTATTCATTTGTTATATCTTTGATTAGTCATTTTAATGCCATTTCTCAATCATTTGCTAATTACTAACTTGTAAGTAGCAATGTCATTTCAAACTCACTACAGATCACTTATATCTTTCGGAAATAAGACATATTATAAAGGACAGGGATTGATGAACCAAGATCCTGGAACTGATATAAATTTTTCAAAGTGTGAGATATTAATTTGATCTCTCTTCTGGTTGGAAAGCCTAAGCATTTCCACAAAGTCAACTGAAGGCTGGTTCTCGCTATCCTCTTTTGTTATAAACACACAGAAATCATTGCAATCTGTTACTAGTGAAATATACTGGATTACTCTCTTGACAAAAATGTTTTCCCATAATTCTTTGTGATTTTAGTTTCTTCCCAAAGTCTTTGCCAATAAACAAAAATGGATGTTGTTACAAGTAAGAGTATTGCTGTTTATCTAATGATGTTGGCCAAAAGTGTTGCATTTTTGAAAATGACAAAAACCCAAGAAAGAGATCTGTTTGGATCTTTCTGTAATATGTTCAACTGCATAAAGAATAGAATAAATCAGGGCTGCCGACAGAAATTTTCAGGCCTGTGACAAGTCTGTGGTCCGGGCCCCATTAAAAAAAGTGGATCACTTTGGTTTAATAAAAAAACCATTTAAAACATTAAGAATTTATTTATAAAAGGCAAACAATAAATTCAAAATTCCATACATTACATACTGTGTTATATATAAAAGGTTTATTTTGGTACAACTGCTTTAGGTTCTCTGTCGACAGCCCGCAAACTATTGGACACGTTATGTGACACTTCAGGCATGACGGTCGGGCCCTCTTTGATGCCGGGCCCATGACAAAAGTCATGGATGTCACCCCCTCTCAGCGGCCCTGGAATAAATACTTTTGTATTATTCGAATTATACTTTTCAAAACAACGCAACTTTTTATTGATAAGATAGAAGAATAAATACTTATTTTGTATTATTCGAATTATACTTTTCAAAACAACGCAACTTTTTATTGATAAGATAGAATTTTAAATAAAAAAAAATTAATTAATCTGTGAATGTAATTCAACAACTATTGCAAACCAATTAATTTCTTTTAAAGTTCAATAATATCTTTATTATTTTGGAGTTTATCGTATAAAACTAAATATTTTCTAACAAGTTCATTTAATGTTAGACTATCCAAATAAGCTGCCATCACCTTGGTTTTATGTCACAAAAAGAGTTAAATGTATTGGTCAAGATTATAGATGACAGTTTTACCATTGTGTAAAATTTAAATGAATTGAATCTAGTACACTGATTTTACCATATGGTTATGATATTAAAACTGCAAAAATTACAAGCAGAAGTAGATTTCTGCTTGTAATTTGTTGCTCTAATTGTTTATTTTTCATCACTCTTATGGGGTAATTTTATCCATTTTGAAACTTTTTACTTTAATTTAATAAAGCTATTTGTTTGTTTGATAAAGTTTTGTCATATATTTTCAAAATTTTTAAATTAATATAAAAATTAGAGGGGAAAAGAGAAATTAATGACTATAGACATTTTTATGAATTTAATTACTAATAACTTTGAAAAATTGATCAAAATTTGTCATGTATTCAATTTTATGATTTTATTTAATATTTTACAAATATTTTTTTTCTTTCAAATTTTATATTTTTGAAATGATGATTTTTGTTTCACATATAATAAAAATATAAAATTCAAAAAATATCTCAATGATTTTTTTTGTAAAATAAATCATTCAGATTTTTTTTGTATTTATGTATTTACTGTTGTATTTTATTGTTACTTATGTATTTTTACTGTTGTTAACAACATTAGCAATACTTTTTGTCCTTCAAGTCCCTTTACTTGAAAATAATTGCCAAACTGTCAACTGTGTATTTGATATGTCCCAGAATAAACGTCTCACATTTAATATCTTGACTTCTCCTCAATAGAAAATATCAATGAATTCTTATTTTAAAACTTAACATCTGCATTATATAAAAAGCAGATTTAATTGAATTGAAAATCTCTCTTAAGTTTGCTAAAAATTACAAAACATATATTTTCTTGCTTATTTCAAATGCAAGAAAATACTGTATACTAACATTTTTTGTTTATTACTATAAACCTTATCTAGTTTCAATTCTAACAATATCTGAACCAATTTCTTATAATGCATTGAATTTGAGATATTCTGTATTGAAGTTTATGAAAACAATTTTTATGAGTTTCTAATTATACCTACATCACTCTACATTGTAAATGGCATAAAATTTTTTGCTAGATATGGCAAGCTCTACCTGGAGCTGAATGGTTCATGTTAGCAATCCAAGATCAAATAATAAGCACATACATCTGTAAGAAATGTATACATGAAACATACTTCATAAAAAGTATGTTTCATGTATACATGACTTCATAAAAAGTATGTTTCGTGTTTTTAAAAAGTAGTTCTGAAACTATCCAACACACAGCAGATGCATATAAATCCATCACTCAGACTGCAAGTATAGACATGATCAAATTTCATCAATCATTCATCAAACACTTGTCCAAAAATATAAATTGATAAAGGAAAAACTGTTTTATTATAAATATAAAACAAAACTGTTTTAGAAAACAGTAAATATAAATTATATTCAGATAAAACTGTTGTAACAGACAAAACTGCTTTTTCAATTAGTATAGCAATATCAAACTCCCATGACTTAAACTACTTATATAGAAAAATCTTTGGAAATGTGTTGATTTAATAATAGAACTGAAGTTGTAAGTGAAATTAAATAAAGTTACAATAGTGATAATTAAATTATCTAGCTCATGAATCATACACAGAGAATTGCATGATAGTTTAAAATTTCTTGATATGCACCCATTCATATATTGCCAATTACAGAAAGCAACTATTCTTAACATGTCATATTGTCTGTAAATTCTTATCTTTCAACTAATATATTATTATTATCTTTTACTGTACTTAATCTGTACAGTAGGAACTGTACCCTACTAACAACCGGAGAAACTTTATGTATATAATAATTTGTTTTTCCTCATTAGTGTCACGTACAACTTCAGACTGAAATAGCTCGAAGACTATACAATGAAACTTTATAAATCCTTTTGATTTGAGTTTCTATGAACTGAACTTAGAGTTTGTTATTATTAAATATCTTTTAAATACCCATTCTAAAAAAAAATTAAAAAATTCAAATATAGGCATAATTTTATAACTTATCCGATAGATGGCGCGTGTCCGCCTGCGATGTGGGCTTTCTGGTAGGTTGTTAGATCTTATCTTTCAGACGATAATTATGCATTAATTAGTAGATAAGGAGGATATAGAATAATTAACATAACACAAAAATCAATAAATTTTACAAACATCTTCCATTTTAATGTATTTATTTTTTTTTTATCAGCGATGTTTGTGATGTGACGCTGTTTCTCGCGTGTGAAAAGAAAATAGAATATTCCCTTTCTAATCTGCTATTTACCACTGGATAGTTTTATCAAATGATTTTAGGGAAATTCAGAGGAGGTGAGTGAGTAGTTGATCATCAATCAGTCCAATTACAATCCATCTGTTTCGTTGACAACTCATGCCTGTAATTGAAATACCAAAATATGTTCATCGTTAAATTTTTCTGCGAGATTTCTCAGTTGGTCAAAATGTTTGTCCATCTATAGTCATGTGTCAAAATTAGAAAGTTCTATTGGTGAAAACATTCGCGATGGACTCTCATATATTTTTAAATACCCATTCTAAAAAAATTAAAAAATTCAAATATAGCATAATTTTATAACTTAATAGATGACGCAATATGTCCACCTGAGATGTAGGCTTTCTGGTAGGTTGTTAGATCTTATATGATCGATAATTATGCATTAATTAGTAGATAAGGAGGATATAGAATAATTAACATAACACAAAAATCAATAAATTTTACAAACATCTTCCATTTTAATGTATCTATTTTTTTTTTTTTCAGCAATGTTTGTGACCTGACGCTGTTTCTCGCATGTGAATAGAAAATAGAATATTCCCTTTCTAATCTGCTATTTACTACTGGATAGTTTTATCAAATGATTTTAGGGAAATTCAGAGGTGAGTGAATAGTTGTTCATCAATCAGTCCAATTACAGTCCATCCGTTTCATTGACAACTCATGCCTGTAATCGAAATACCAAAATATGTTCATCCATAATTTTTCTACATTTCTCAGTTGGTCAAAATGTTTGTCAATCTGTAGTCATCTGTCAAAATTAGAAAGTTCTATTGGTGAAAATATTCGCGATGGACTCTATACACTAACGTTCATTTCTCCGAACAACAAATTAACACGTGTAGATTTCATCACCAGTTAGACTAAAGAACAGTAATAAAACAACAAAAGAAGAGTTCACAGCCATTTCTCTGCTGTATCAGTCAGTCCGATTACAGTCCATCCGTTTCGTTGACAACTCATGTCTGTAATCGAAATACAAAAGTATGTTCATTCTTAAATTTTTCTACGAGATTTCTCAGTTGGTCAAAATGTTTGTCAATCTATAGTTATGTGTCAAAATTAGAAAGTTCTATTGGTGAAAACATTCGCGATGGACTCTATACGCCAACGATCATTTCTCCGAACAACAAATTAGCACGTGTAGATTTCATCACCAGTTAGATTAAAGAACAGTAATAAAACAACAAAAGAGTAATAGACACGAAAAATACACAAAATAACTTGCGTGCAAGCGGTCATTGTGTTAAAAGATTGTGAAAAGGTATGCATATTTCAAAAATGGTACTGAATTTCCCCTTTGATTCTTTTATGAACTTTCACCTATGAATAGATTATCTCTTTCATTTCGTACAATTTTTGCGGGCTTTATAATCATTGAAATTATACCCATAGTAATGTATCTGAGCGACTTTAGATCCACCATTTATTGACATCACATTTTTGAGCAAGAAAAATAACTAACTTTCCTATTTCTAAACTGTACGATCGTTTGCCAGTGGATAGAATATGTAATGACGTCAAGAAAGATTAAGTGGTGTTCATGACAGTCAGGCAGTCTGCCTCAAGGCAGATACACTTTCAAATGAGCAGCGAAAGCAGGATCGAGGAGAGATGGGGTAAATTCTCTAGGCCCAGGATTCAGAGAGGCCCTACATCAACCTGCAATTTTTTATGCGCTAATCAATCGTAGAAGGAAGGTGCTGAAGTTTAAAGTCTGAAACGGGATAATAAATTGCCCCTACCTTATAACTTTATCAAAAAAAATTAAATCTTAAATTAAATTATTTTCCTACATAATTCCCTATTTTCCCACGTAAATTTTTCTCCTGGGCCAAGCGACATCTTTTAACAGCCCTGGCGAAACACTAATCCCTTTGGAGTATTTTAATTAAATTCAATAGAAACTTCTGGAATTACTCCATAATTAATTGGATATAAAATGCAGAATAATTGTAACATTATTAAGGAATAAGGCAACAGCAGACTGATTATCCAAACAGCGCTAGATTAATCGTTAAGAAAACAAGGGGAAGGAGACAATTCAAAGTATGTCAAGTTGACAAACATAAGTCATTCTGGGAATTAAAGTAAGTCAAGTGATCATGATTTTCCATTTGAATAGCAAAGAAGTTCCCAATAAATTCAGCAAAGATGATTTTGAACTGCGAGATGGTATAATTTTAATTTTGTCTGATAAAAGTATACCAAACGAAAGAAGTCAATCTATAAGTCAACGATCAAAAAAACAGGAGTCAGATCAGTAATATATTCGAGTAGATTGCTATAATAATGAATATTTATTAGAATTAACAATCCATCCTACCCATACGTAATTTAATGCACAGTCATTGATTCCATTGTGTTAAAAGATTCATATGAAAAGGTATGCATATTTCGAAAACGGTACTGAATTTCACCTCTGATTCTTTTATGAACTTTCACCTATGTATAGATTATCTCTTTCGTTTCGTACAGTTTTTGCGGGCTTTCTAATCATTGAATTTATATCCATATTAATGTATCTGAATGCCTTTAGACCTGTATTGACATCTCATTTTTGAGCAAGAAAAATAACTGAATTTCCTGTTTCTAAACTGTACGATCGTTTGCCAGTGGATAGAATGTCTAATGACGTCAAGAAAGATTAAGTGGTGTTTGTGGCAGTCAGGCAGTCTGTCTCAAGGCAGATACACTTTCAAATGAGCAGCGAAAGCAGGGCCGACGAGAGATGGGGTAAAATTCTCTAGGCCCGGGATTCAGAGAGACCCTGCATCATCCTGAAATTTTTTTACGTGCTAATCAATTGTAGAAGGAAGGTGCTGAAGTTTAAAGTCTGAAACGGGATAATAAATTGCCCCAACCTTATAACTTTATCAAAAATCTTAAATTAAATTATTTTCCTACATAATTCCCTATTTTCCCACGTAAATTTTTCTTTTGTGGCAGTCAGGCAGTCTGTCTCAAGGCAGATACACTTTCAAATGAGCAGCGAAAGCAGGGCCGACGAGAGATGGGGTAAAATTCTCTAGGCCCGGGATTCAGAGAGACCCTGCATCATCCTGAAATTTTTTTACGTGCTAATCAATTGTAGAAGGAAGGTGCTGAAGTTTAAAGTCTGAAACGGGATAATAAATTGCCCCAACCTTATAACTTTATCAAAAATCTTAAATTAAATTATTTTCCCACATAATTCCCATCTTAAATTATTTTCCCACGTAAATTTTTCTCCCGGGGCCAGCGACACCTTTTATCAGCCCTGGCGAAACACTAATCCCTCTGGAGTATTTTAATTAAATTCAATAGAAACTTCTGGAATTACTCCTAATTAACTGGATATAAAATGCAGAATAATTATCACATTGTTAAGGAATAAGGCAACAGCAGACTGATTATCCAAACAGCGCTAGATTAATCATTGAGAAAATGATTGGAAGGAGATGAATCAAAATATGCCAAGTTGGTGAACATACTTTAATTCCCAGAATGACTTAAATCAAGTGATCATGATTTTCCATTTGAATAGCGAAGAAGTTCCCAGTTGATTCAGCATATGGAATCAAATAATTAAAATTCAAGACGAATCTTTGAATTCAATTGGAATTTATTCAGAAAAAAATGTATTTTCTCTGGTTAATTATATATTGTCAGCATCATCAGCGAGTGCTTCAGATAATTTATAATTTGTATTTTATAATTATCCCGAAAATTCCATAATTAGTTTTTATATAGAAATATGTTCTTAATTAATAAGACAAACTTTGTTAATAATAAAAAAATTTTGCTTAATAATTGCATTAAATTTTGAAATGATTAAATTACAAATCATTCATCGATCACCAACATATTCTTTTATTGCTGGCATAGCTGCAACGGGTTTACTAGTAATAAATATTAATAATTATAATTCTTTAAACTCTATGATTTTTCAAAAATACCCATCAAAGTATATTTTAAATTTCAAATACATATTAAAAATAAACCTAGTTTACTTTTTATAATTATATAAAAATTACTGCATTTTTTCCTAAAAAAATTAATAGTTTTAAGTAAATTATCTGTACTTTTATAATAGGCTGGAGCTAGGATTTATTAATTACTTTGCCATTAATTTTAATCGAAAAGCTAATTTCAATTTAGGTTATTTTAAAATTCTTCTGTTATATTAATCTAATAACTTGAACAGTTATAATTATTTTGTTTTTTTAATATAAACAATTGCTTTTCAACCAAATTTTTCCCTGCATATCAATTTTAAATAAACATTAATTTCCCTAGGCACAATATTAATAAATGACAAGTCTGTTCTTGATATATCATCATAAAAATAAAATTGAATAAGAAAATGGAAAAAAAAAACATTCTATGCATCAGTTTTTATTCTCTCAGAACATAATAATAAATATAATTTGAAAATTAAAATGGAATTCTGAATTTTCAGTAATTTTTGTGACCTTTTCCATACATAACAAAATTTCTAATTAAAATAATTCAAAAACAAGAAAAACTATAATAATGAATGATAGAGGAAAAACACAATTCATATAGCATCTGCATATTGATATCTGCTCTTTCTGTTTTGGAAAGATGGATTGAGAGTGCACCATATGCTTTTGAAATATGATTTGTAGATTTGATTTAGATATTCTAGGATTTATCTTGAATGAACATTATAGTTTTAAATGTGGGATGATATAGATTAAACTATTGTAAGTTAGGATTGCCTTCAACTGACTGATAAAAATATTGGAAAAATGAAAATTTATGAATTTTTATTCATTTATCATCATAAAATTTTTATTGAATTAGATTGTATGGTATTTTGTAAATATTCTTTTCAAAATAAAATAATAATATAAAATTATAACAAAAGTTCTTTTTCAGATCCATCAACAATTTCCCTGCTCATTTGAATTTAATGAACAGTTTCTGATAATGCTTTTTGAACATAGTTATGCATCACAGTTTGGTGAGTGTCTTTAAATCACTCAATTTTTAAATAGAATTAATACTTTTAATTTATAACAATTTATAATTTTTCTTTATTAATGAAATTATTTCTGTATTTTAAAAGCAATTTTTCTGAATCAGTTTTTGTTTACTAAATGATAGTAAATCATCAGTTTAAATTTGCTTGCAAATAATTGAGAGTGACTAGTAATTGAATTACATTTATTTTAAATTTCTTATGATAATTTAATATTTGGTAGGAACATTTCTGGGAGACTGTGACAAAGAAAGGAAAGATCTTAAATTATCAGAAAAGACTGTTTCATTATGGTAAAAATTTAGAATTTTTTAATATATATGTTTTGAAATATATGGAAGAAATTTAATATATGATTTTTGATTTTAAGAATTATCTGTAAGATTAATAATTACAAGTTTATTCTAAAATATTGATAAAATTTAGAATAAAATAAATGTTACAAATATATCTAAAAATCTTTTAAAAATATAATTTAAAAATTAAAAATATACTATTGTATTAGACAAAAAATTGTAAAGTTATTTAATTTATGTAGGTCTCATGTAAATCAACCTGAAATCATTACTAGCTATTTAAATCCAATGTATGAACCAAATAATAAAGTAATTTGGCCAACAGTAGCACCACAAAGTTTGGTAAGTTCCTCATTCATATTTCCTCTGTTCTCTAAAATTATAGAAAATAATTTATTCCTTTCTTTATTAAGAATTCAAATTTAGATTCATATTTATGTGAACATAAGAAAACTCCTAAAATATAAATTCATAATAAAACAATTAAAATGCCATCAATAATATATAGAATTGTTCTCTAATTAAAATCTTTTGTGCATACCAATATGGTATTTTTTTCAAATTTTAGAAAATTTCTAAAAATTTATAGGAATTTTAAATATGATAATATAATGTAGATACTAATAAAACTACACAAGTATTTAAGATGATATGGTAGTATTTGAACATGTTGATGCTATTTTTTATTTGAATAATTTGAATATATATTTGAATATTTGAATATATTTCAAATATATATATTCAAATATTTGAACATATATTTGAATTTATTTTAGTTGTGGGATCTGCAAGGATCAAAAAATGTTAGTACAGTAAGACCCCACTTAATGTGGTATTTGATAATAGTTGTGGGATCTGCAAGGATCAAAAAATGTTAGTACAGTAAGACCCCACTTAATGTGAGGTATATGTTCCAAGGAAACAAAGTGCTAAATAAAATAGCGTTAAACAAGGTCATTTTAACATGTAAATAATGAGAAAAAAATATTGATGAAAGAAAAACGGCTCTAACTTCAAGAAACTGTTATAAAGTGACAGCATTCATGTTAAAACTATGATGGGATAATTGTTATTTTCATTACTGTAAAATAACATTGATAACCAATCATAAATATGAATTCTGACCACAGCAGAATTTTGTATATACTGCATCATTGATATCAAATGCACTGTCAGACAGCATAGGAATATCAATGCAACATATTTCTGCGATTTTGGATTTATGTAAGAATAACAGTTTGAAAAACCACTCCAAATTGAAAAAAATTTTGAATTTGAAAAATAAGAGTTATATCGAAACAGCATTAAATGGAGCAGGGTGTTGCTGTGTACTTGTCTTAAATGTTGACCATCAGATCTTGACAGCAGGAGCAGTTTAGATCATATTGTTCGAGCATAGTGAACATATAGATATTTTCATCCAATATAGCACTACTAGCAGTTAATAAAAAACTTTTTATTTTAATATGTGCAAATGTTTTTGGCACAATGTCCATCTTCAGGCTACACAAATTAGAAGTAGAACAAGCTTTTTGAAAAATTCTTACATTAGAACAAACAGATGTTGCTATGGTTACAAATAACAACCAAATAAAGGAAAAAATAAAAATAATAGAAAAAAACACATATAAGATATTTGGGTAATTTTTACAAATAGCAACCAAATAAAGGAAAAAATAAAAATAATAGAAAAAAACACATATAAGATATTTGGGTAAATGGTCAGGGTTATAAAATTGTCAAATATACTATTTTAAAATGTTATATAAAATTAAATGATGAACATGTAAACAGTACCTTAATTATATACAGTCCTAATGGGTACAACATTAATGGCTTATAGTAGTCTAGTTTTTTCCTGCTATATTGCATATTTCCAAGGGGGTGGGGGTTCAAATGTTGGTCCTCTGTTTATAATGTCTTCTCTGTTTTATCTTCTTATTATTTCAGTTGATTCTACTAATAAAGCCTGTGTCAATGTGTTAATTTTTCTTATAATCTTGGCTTCATCGCATTGATTTTGAGGTCTCTGTGGCCAAGGCTGTGCTTAATCTTGCTTTCTCTATGTCTATCTTGTGGTCGGCCGGATAGCTGCATGGTAAATCTGTAGCTTACCACCCTGGAGGATCCGGGTCCTACACCTCCACTTTTTCAGGAGGGGTCTGGGCCTGTCCTGTTCAATCCCATCCTTCAACCATCCGGTTGACCCCATCATTAGTGTTGGCCAGCCTGTGATGGGCTCTATAAGTGGCTGCTGCCAGATAAAGTATATCCCTTGTTTGATACGGCGGCTTAACCTAACAAATCTAACATTTCTCTTGTGCTCCTTTATTCTCTGGGCTAACATTCTTTTAGTTACCCCTATGTATGCAGTTTCTCAGTTTGTCTGCTTTTCCTCAACTGGAATTCTGTATACAGGTTAACAATCAAAAATCCAGCAACTTTGGGTCCTGAGGACTGTCGGATTTTTGATCTGTATATACACAATATATATTTAACAGAAAAGGACTACTCGTACAGTGCTTTAAAGAAATAAAATTAAATACTAAATGAAAAGCAAATAAAATGAAAGTTGTGACATGTGTTATGCCAAAAGCAATAAAAGTGCTTTGGGAATTTATAAAGAACAGTTTTTAATTTCTATTTTTTATTAGTTTTCTCACTAGTTAATTAATTTTTAAATTTAATTAATATTCATTTTAAAAGATTTTATATAATGCCAATAAGCAAATAAAACCAGATAAATGCCAAAATGTTAGAAAAAATTTCTAATGCCAACTATGTTTAAAAAATGCCAAAAAGAGCTTATTTGGCATCAATAAAGCCAATCTGGCAACTGTGGTTGCAAGCATGACCAAACATCTGATTCTGAAGTACAGCGCCATCAAAACATAAACAGCTAAAATGCCAAAAAGAGCTTATTTGGCATCAATAAAACCAATCTGGCAACCATGGTTGCAAGCATGACCAAACATCTGATTCTGAAGTACAGCGCCATCAAAACATAAACAGTTCCTCCAGAAAACAATGGTGTGCTAATGCGGTAAACTTAAAAATGTGCTCTGACATTCATGCCAAAAAACTGTTGGAACCGGAATATTGATTATCAACCTGTACTTAGAATTCCAGTTGAGTATAAGCAGACAAGCTGAGAAACCAATGTAGAAGTAACTAAAAGAACATTAGCCTAGAGAATAAAAGAGCACAAGAGAGACATAGAGAAAGCAAGATTAACCACAGCCTTGGCCACAGTGACCTCAAAATCAAATGGGATGAAGTCAAGATTATAAGGAAAATTAACACACTGACACAGGTTTTATTAGCAGAATCAATTGAAATAATAATAAGAAAAAACAGAGAAGACATTATAAACAAAGGACTGACATTTGAACCCTCACCCCTTGGCAAGATGCAATACAGCAGAAAAAACTAGATTGCTATAAGCCATTAATGTTGTACCCATTAGGACTGTACATAATTAGGGTATTGTTTACATATTTATCCATTTAATTTTGTGTAACAATTTAAAATAGTATATTTGACAATTTTATAACCCTGACCATTTATCCAAATATCTTATGTGTGTTTTTTTTCTATTATATTTATTTTTTTTTCATTGGGTGCTATTTGTAACCATAGCAACATCTGTATTCTAATGGAAGAATTTTTCAAAAAGCTTGTTCTACTTCTAATTTGTGTAGTCTGAAGATGGCCATTGTGCCAAAAATGTTTGCACATATTAAAATAAAAAAATTTTTCTTAACTGCTAGTAATGCTATATTGAATTGAAAATATTTTACACAAGTATTATAAGCAGTGATTAAAGGAAGTTTAATAGATACCTAGATGAGTGTGCATCAGAATTTTGGCTGAAAAACTATGAGCAATGTGGGTAAACAGCATATAGTGGTGCCTCACAATTCGACATTTGAGTTTCGCAGGTTGGCACATGCATGTGCATGTGCCAACCCGCAAAACTCAAATGTGTGATGTCATTTGCTATTTGTCAGTTCTTTTTAGGCTACTTTGGTGTTTGCCCCATGTTGTTTATGTTAATTTTCAATTCTACATTTTTGTATTCAAATCTCTAAAATAATAAAATTACAAAATTGGCTCAACTTATAGCATATTTATTATTCAATATAATATATGTAACAGTTTCAATATCTTTGATTACAGTGTAAAAATAGTTATGAATAAAATTGATGAAAGATTTATGTTCATAACTCAAGAATAACTCGCTATGAGTTTGAATGTGATTACTGTGATGCATATATAGGGAAACATGATCATATCAAGTACTTTATTATGCTGCTACTATTGAAGAATTTTGAAAGAATAATGTGTCTATAAATAGTAATAATTCCAAATTAAGAATTGAATCTGAAAACTTTTTTTAAATTGATTTTGAAAGTCATGCATAAATAATGTTTTTCTTTTATATTCATAAATACATGAAGAATTCACCATAATTTTTAAATAAATTTATAGATTCCCATATTAGTAATAGTAAAAGTTCAATAATTTATGACCAACAGTTTTGTCCATATTAGAAATATTAGAATAATCTATATTAAAAAGATTATCATAAATTTCTTAATTATTTAATTGATAGAATTTTTTAATTATCAAATTATAAGAATTTTTTTAAACAAATTATTTATAATACATCTACTTAGATCCTGAAAACAGATATCTAATTTATATCAAAAAGTTAATATATGTAAATATTTAATAATAAAATATCAAAAATCTCAATCTATAAATAATTTTATTTACTATTTAATTGTATAGATACCTGTTGTTGTTTTATGAAGATAATACATTCTTTGAAAATTGAACATTATATGAAAATTTGTAAATCAAAAATTTTAGTTCCTCTTAATTCCAATATAAAAATTTCCAGTTTATTCTTTGGTTCCAAGAAGTCACTGCCATGTTACTATTTGATATTAAAACATTCTAAAAATATAAAAATAAACATATTACTATATATTATAAACTAATTATTTTTCGTAGTAATTATTTTAATTGTTTAACTTATTTCTTGCTATTAATTTTGAACTTTCAAACTATTAAATGCCAAGTGATTTTCAAATTTTTATCCTAATGCAGCAATTAATTTATATTATGACTTTATTTATTATTAAAAAATAAATTTTTATCAAATATTAGTAGTAGTCAATTTATCTGTAATTTTTTAAAAGTTTTGGTTCTGATAAATTATATGCAAAAATAAATTTTCTTGGAAGATGATGAATTTTATTATGATAATTATTTTAATAAAAACTAACAGAAACAAAAGAATTTATTTATTTAAAGAATTATATTCATTAAAGTTAATATTTATGTGTTTATCTGTAAAAATTTTAAATTTTTTTATTTTTCAGACATTATGGCCATCAATGTATCTAAGATGGGTATGTGATTTAAATCCACAGATTGAAGCTTGGAAGATTATTGCAGAAATAAAAGAAAAGGATAAAGAATTGAAATCAAAAGCACTTAAATTAAGCGGGTATTTACTATTTGAATAATTTTTCTTTTATTATTTAATTATACTTTTTATTGAAAATCAGATTAAGATAAACATCATTCAAAAAATTATTAAATCTTAAATAATATACAATATCTAAAACAAATAATCAAAATAATCATAGTACAGGTAGGCCTCGATTAGCGCGAATAATTGGTTCCACGAATTTCTCGCGCTATTTTGTATCAGTGGTGGAGGTATTAGAAGTTAAGTAGTATTTAAAGTTTATTTCTTGTGTCAACTTTGCAAGTTGACTTACTTCCACCTTCTCCATCTCAATATTTCGCAATCACATGCTATGGACGGACATCCGTCTTACTGACGAGCTTTCTCGCTAGTGACATCATCATCTAATCTAAATAAGTTTTACCCCTGATCTGATATGAGAATATAAGAATGACCTCTTATCAATGTTTTGTTCACTATATTATTAAATTGTAAAGAGGATGACATGAATTAATTACTCCGTAAGCTAATAAATTTGATATTGTTATGCAAACTTATGCAAATGAGCGAAGTGCGGGATTGTAAGTCACTCGGTATAAAAACAGAAGCAACCAATGACTTAGTGAGGTGTTGGTTCTAAAGTGAAATTGGTTGAATGACATTTGAATTCTTGTAAAGGTCTACGACTGCTTGAAGGAACTGTTCATTAACTGATCATTCATTGTATCTATTTTATCTCTTCTTTTTTTGATTTCAATGGCTTCTGCAGTGTTGCTGCTTATGTTGGACATGATAGGTCTTATTACATTGGTATTATCTCAATAAACAGAGAGTTTTGTATCAGTGGTGGAGGTATTAGAAGTTAAGTAGTATTTAAAGTTTATTTCTTGTGAATAATTGAATTTTTGATATTTGAGTTGGATTAAATAAGTTTTGTTGATTAATTGATTGTTGCTTTAATAAAGCTTTAATTAACACTTTTGTAAGTGTTTTGAGTCTAATAAATTTATATTTTTTGTCATTTAACTTGTTTTGAGAATTTATTCAATTTCTTATAAGTTTTCTAACATTGTTTGTTATTTTCGATCTAACACTTGTTCAACACTTCTAGCTGTAATTTTCTGGTTGTTTTGTTTTGTTTCGCTGGTTAGATGTTAACTTGTGATAGATTGTTTCTGATTTAATTATATTTAGTTTAGAAATTAGTACAAGACTTGAACTCAGGCCGAACTCTGAAATTGTAGAGTCGTTAGAACCATTAGGTTTAGTTTAGAATTAATATTAATGGTATTCGTTAGAATTCGCAACTTTGCACTTTTACACATCTGCCCATCATCATACAGAATGTATTGCAAAAAACAGAATATTCAAACAATATTTGACTTTAAAAAATTAATGTATACTAGAAAAAAATCTATAAAAATTATCAACTGATGAAAACTTAAATTACAAAATAATAGCTTGGCTTAGAATATTTGGTTTATAGATATTTCCCTAATTAGTTTCAATTTGAATTAATATAATTGTTGATTATTTTGGTCTGTGAAGCAGTTTAATTAAAAGTTTTACTTTTTATATAAGATAATCTAAAACTAAATACCTTAATGTTGAACTGACTTCTTGATCCACAGAATCATCTAAATTAGACTCATTTATTTTATTGGTTTCCTTTTTTGAAACACCTGCCTCATTATCTGAATATGTCCAATCTTCACCCAATACAGGAAATTCTTTAGATATGGCATGTGCTATGCGAACTTTCTTCAATGGCATTTCCTCAATAGGTGGAGCCATTTTCCCCGTACAAATTTTACAGTTAAGATCAAATAAATGAGATCGATGCTTATCAGTAGTATCAGGCAAAGGTTCGTTAATTTCTTCTGCCATCTGTTTCAACTGTTTCTGATCAGGAATCTAAGAAAATTATAAAAGAATACATATTTTCATAATATGTAGTAACAAAAGTTTCAATCAACTTAAAAAAATATTCAATTATTTAGACAAAAATTTACTACAGTTATATATTTAAAAAATAAATTTATCATTTTAGTTATAGTAAATTTAATATTTATTTCATTTAATTTTTTACTTTCAGCTATTGCTTGCCTTTTCTAAAATTAAAAAAAAATCATAAAAATAATCTATTAAAACAGTAGTTTCCAAACTTTGTGTCTGCACCCCCTTTTTTTATAAAAACTTGGTATGCCTCTCATTCTCATAACTACTTTTATAAATACTTTCTACTTACAGTTTAATACTACAAAACAATATATCATATTATAAGTTCATTGAGACTGCACTAAACACAAACTAAAAATAATAAGACTCAAAAGCCCTCTAGCAGTCAAAAGATTTTATTCAGTAACATTTTCAACGCACTTGGCGTCTTCTTCAGCTGCTACAACACATAGCATCTGAAGAAGACGCCAAGTGCTTTGAAAACGTTACTGAATAAAATAATTTGACTACTAGAGGGCTTTTGAATACTATTATTAATATACCATATTCTATATAAATAAAGTTCTTATACATAAAAATATATATTTATTATAGATTGATAATTTTTAGTACAATTAAACAAATCTTACAAAAAATATGAAAAATAGAACATATGTTTAATGCAACATAATATTTAATGCAATGGGTAGGCTTGTTTTCAGCAAAAATTCTCTCAAATCAGGTGTCATGGAAGATATCGCTACTCACAATTTTTTTTCAATCACAAAATGAGATCGTTATTTTGTATTTAAAGCAGCTACAGCAGAAAGTTTCTGAGTGCATGAATATTTGTACTGTATTTATAACCCTTTTGCTGATTAATTTTTTCTTGACATCAGTTTGAATTTATATTTTATTTATTTGTCTCGAAAATGATGTTTTTGTTAATTCTTCCATGCCCCCTTGATATAGATTCGCGCCCCACAATTTAGAAAACACTGTATTAAAAAATCATATTTTTAAATCCCTAGGCCAAATTATTATGAAACACCAAAAAAATTGCCTTTTGAGGCTATCAAAATCTATACATCAAATGAGAAATCAGAAATGCTTGCCTATATTTATAATCACAAATTTTATTGCTTTCTAAAGATATCTATAAAATTATAAATTGTCAAATTTTGAAATTTGTATGATTCTCTTATAAGAAATATTATCTTCAACTATCAAATTTCAATAATGTTTTTTTAATTATTGTGTTTCAGAGATGCTAATGTTTATTTGATAAATTTTTCCAATTTTTCATATTATAATTTATTTAAAAATAGTAATTTTCATATATACTTTTTCATCATTATTTTACATATTCAAGGTATTTATGATTCCTAGATAAAATCAGAATCTAATAATAAAAAAAAAAAAAAAAAAAAAAAAGAATTTAAAATCAGTTGTCTCAATCCATTATGCTTCTTAATCCAGTTGATTCTATCTATATCAGTTTTATAAATTTAACCTTTTGGATGCTGGCAATGTTTTGAAATTAAGCACAAAATATATGAAAATTAAAATCGTGAAATCTCGCCTAGTTTTCATTGAAATATTTTTAAATTTTCAGTAATTATTGCATTTTTTGTTCTCTTTCTAACAATGTAAGCATTTTTTTAATTTAATTTTTTTTTTCGCAACTTTTTGTTACATATTGAGATCGACAAAAACATGATTTTTTTTTATATGAACTTTTAGCCAACCAACAAAATAATTTATATTTTTAGATACTGACAAGTCTTCTGAACAAAATGAGCCAGGAATGAAAAGATTTGGCCAATATTTTCAGAAATTATTTATAAAAAACCATGAGTAATATAACTTCTGATGAATGAAGTTATGTCTAAATAAAATTATTTAAAAAATTGCATGAATTCATTGAAATATTGTCATTTTTATTAATATTTCATATTTATTAACTTATTCTTACTTCATTAATACAATTTTTTGCAGTACAGATAGGCCTCGATTAGCGCGACTTCGAATAGCGCGAATTCGATTAACGCGACTTAAAAAATTGATACCGTTATTCGGTTAGCGCGAGAAAAGATTCGATTAGCGCGAGTTGTAAACACAGATCAGTCTTACTAACAAAGCTCCTTTTATGATGTCAATTAACAAATTACCGTTAATTTTCGGTTAGTAAAACCGGACGAGGAGCAGTCCAAGAACGGTCACACGATTTTGAAGGGGTGAAACATCAGAAAGATGGGCTTTTTGCCGTTAACTGTTTAACATTACTGTACTATTATTTAGCTTTGCTATAGTATACATACAGTAGAGTACAGAATTTTCTCTTTTAAAAAGTATCGAAATGGATAAAAGGAAGAACACTTTTGATGATAAAACAGGAAACGAAAAAAAGAGAAGTGATTACGCTACAGCAAAAAATGGATGTGATTGAGCGACATAAAAGCATTCTTTGTTAAATTTTTTTAAATAAGGATATCTTTACAAATTTATTTGCCTATTATATTGCTGTACTACCGATATTATTTATTTTCTTTTGTTTATTATCTGATTTCTTTATTTAAAATAAAACTTGTGAAAAAAATTTGTTTTTGTTATCTTTTGGTGTCGTATTCTGCTAATAAACAAATAGAAAACTTGTTAAAAATTTCTCATTGGTTCATTAACTTCGCTTATTAATGCTATCTGGAACTAATTTACTGATTCAATAAAGTTGCAATGCTTAATTGCAAATCGGCCTATTCACTCAATTCTCGACCCAGAATTGGCGGCCAGGCGGCGCTCAACTTCCGCTTTCGATTCGCTATTTTAGTTTTGATTTGGCGGTTGGTTTGATGATGATATGAGACGCAATTCCTGGTAAGTTATTAATTTAGATGATGAACAATGATGTAAAATATGAAAATAAATATTTACAATAAACTTAACACTAACTGTTTAAGAGTTATTCATTGTGAAGTTAGCTAATGGCCGGAATCTCACAAAGCAAGAACCAATTACCATATTTTCCATAGAGTTAATACTTCGATTAGCGCGAGAAATTCGTGGAACCAATTATTCGCGCTAATCAAGGCCTACCTGTACATTTTATAAACTTTTTAATTTATATCAAAAAATCTTAACATATATGAAAATGGTCTCATCTCATACATAAACAGCTATAATAAGTTTTCTGTTTGTCTAGTTGGACTGTAGATGGTTTATTGTAACTTTGGACCCAATGCCTCATACTCACATGCAAAGTAGGCTTTGCTGCAATTTCCCAGGAAGTGAGTGACTGTTGTAAAGCAATAAAAAAATGTCACACCTCTTTAAATGGCCTGAGGTGTTTGTATTTTGCAATTTTGTCCTAAATTTCAGTGAAATTGAAACAAAAAATGAATGTTTTATATTTTAGTTTATTTTAACAGAATTAACCAATATTTTCTTATTATCTACAATAATTTTTTATTTTCATGATTTTATAGTCATGAAAAATTTGATTTTTTTTTATAAAAATTTCAAAAATATCATTTATTGAATCACATAATCAGGATAACTTTGATATATTGGGTTGGAAACTAAGTCATTGTGGATTTTTCAAGGAAAAGAAAAACAACTCATTTCTATACATAGAATAACTTTAATCTCGTATATAATGTCCATTATTATCTACAACCTTTTGCCATTTTTCGGGTAGTATCATTATCCCTTTTCCATAAAACTCTTTGGGCTGATTACAGAAACTAAGTTTTAACAGGCCAAGGCTTACGCTTTAGACCGCAGCTTCAATAAACCGCCACGGAGAACCTATTTCAGAAACCAAGACTAACGAAGCCATGGCTTAAAACACCGCAGTTCCCTTAAACATCTTTCGCCCCAAGAAATTGAATTTCTTAACCAATCAGTGATTCGCAGATAACGTCAGTAAAAAAATGTGTTAATTGATCTAATTAAAGCCAATCCTTCTATTGAAGATAAGGGTTATGATATAAAATCCACCAATAAAAAAATGTTTGGAAAAAATTCACAATTAATTTAAATTTATCATTTTCGATTCTATCGTCTCGTCGTCTAGAGCAGTAGAAAGGTAAAAAAGAATTTTTCCAAAAGTATTTTAAAAAGTATTATTTTATATAATCTTAGAATTTCTTATACAAATTCAGGAGACTCTGCAGAACTGATTAAAGAAGCAATAAAAACTGAAAAGATTAAGCAGGTGATGAATAATTGTAAAAGTGGAAATAACCCAAGAACTGATATCGAAAACTTTTGGATTATCGGATAACTTTCCGTAAATTTAAGATAAAGCAAATTAAAGGACTCTTTTAAGAACCAAAGGTTTGATAAAGGGTCTTATAAACTTGAAAAAATGAATGATAATTTTGAATAGATCAGGAATATTCTGATATAAATTATTATAACTTATGAAAAGTTGTTTCATTACTGTATTTATTATATTATTCCCTAATTTTTTAACAAGTTTAATTTTTCTGGATTAAAAAAATTTTTTTATCTTCATATTGTTTTCAATATGAAGATAAAAACTATAAGATATTGTAAAAAAAATAGCATAAAATAAATTTATAAAAGTATTTGCATTTTATTACTGGACTTGTAATTTATAATTTACATATTTAGATACAAAATCTCACTCAATGTTTTGTTATACTATACTGTATATTTTTTATTCAATGGTTCTTAATAAATTAAACATTGAGTGAGATTTTGTATCTAAATATGTAAATTATAAATTACAAGTCCAGTAATAAAATGCAAATGTAATAAATTTATTTTATGCTATTTTTTTACAATATCTTATAGTTTTTAACCTATATCGGTTTCGAAATTCGTTATTGGAATAGATTTCTAGTGGATTTGTTCAATCTTTCAATGTCTTAGCTCTTATTACTTCCTTTCTGCTCCTCTAATAACGTCTACTCACAGCATTACATACATCTATAATCTGTAAAATATTCACTTTCTACGATGAAGTAGCAAAAAATAGCGACTTTTCTTCCGTTTGCTCCACTTTTCGCCAAGGGTTAGACCAGCCTATGACGACGCATAAGCCACAGCTTAAAATATTGGTTTTCACAGGGTGTTTAAACCGTGGCTTAAAATAGACTTCGTTTCTGTAATTCGATTTTCTAAAACCTGCGGCTTAAGCCCTGGCTGCGGCATAAACCTCGTTTCTGTAATTGGCCCTTTGTTTTTAAGAACAAAAAACTGTTCTAACTAAATTTTTACTTCATTGTCATCATCGAATTTTTTCCCATTTAAGAAATTTTGCAACAATCAGAATAAATGGTAATCTGATGGTGCTAAGTCGAGACTATAAGATGGATGAGGTTACACATCCCAACCAAACTCCGGTAATTTTTGCCGAGTGACCAAAGATGTGTGGGCCCTGGCGTTGTTATGGTTAAAGACAATACCTTTTCTATTGGCCAGCTCCGGTCGCTTTTCTTTAATTGCATTGTTTAGTTTAGTCAGCTGTTCAATATAAACCTCTGAATTAATCGTCTGATTACGGGGTAACAGCTCAAAATAAACAATTTCTTTATGATCCCACCAAACGGATAACATGACTTTTTTCTGATGAATGTTAGCCCTGGAAGTTGTTTGTGCAGGTTCACCTTGCTTAGTCCAGGATCTTTCATCTCCAGTAATCATCTGTTTCAAAAATGGGTCATTTGCATTGCGTTTAAGAAGCATAGCACAAACACTAATGTGCCTCGTCAAGTCTTGCTCTTTAAGGTTATGAGGTACCCATATATCCAGCATTTTTTGGTAACCAAGATGTTTTAGGTGGTTTAGAATGCATGTATGCAATACATTCAGTTTCTCTGCTATCTCTCGTGTTGAACTATGACAATCAGTATCAATTATGGCCTTTATTTGCTCATCATCGATTTCAACAGGACGTCCAGAGTGCTCCGCGTCTTTTAATGAAAAATCACCCGAATGAAATTTGGCAAACCAGTTCTGACACTGCCGTTCTTTTAAGGCTTCATCACATATTAAAATAACATATCAGAAGATCTTATCTGTGCAAAGATGTAAAAATGCATAAAAATACAAGTAACGCCACCTGTTAGTGAAATCCGCAATGACTTAGTTTCCAACCCAATATTAGACCAGTGTTTTCCAAACTGTGGGGCACAAGTCTATTCCACAGGGGCGCATAAGAATTGTTTCAAAAACATCATTTTTGAAATAAAAAACAAGCAAAAAATAAATTCAAATTGATGTCAAAAAATGAATAAGCAAAAGTGTTATAAAAATAGAACATATATTCATGTATCCAAAAATTTTCTGTTGTAAGTATTTTAAAGATAAAATATCGATCTCATTTAGTGATTGAAAAATAATTTCGATTAGTGCTATCACCAGATTTGAGAATTTGTGCTGAAAAACAAGCCCACCCATCGCATTAAATATTATGTTGTATTAAACATGTATTGTATTATTCATTTTTTCGTAAGATTTGGTTTAATTGTATTAAAAATTAAATATATATTTTTTACATATAAGAACTTTATTTATTCAAAATATGGTTTATTGTTTTATAGTATTAAATTGTAAGTAGAAAATATTTATAAAATTAGGGGCTACTATTAACTTCTATGAAAATGAGGGGCGTACCAATTTTTTTATGAAAAAAAGGGGCACAGACACAAAGTTTGGAAACCACTGGGTTAGACTATAAAATTGACAGGATGGGATAAAAAAAATTCCATTGAGCCATTCAAATATAAATAATGTTTGTTTAAACATAATTTTAAAAAAATATTTTGGCAACTGAAAAAATTTAGGAATCACAATCAAAAAAGCATATTTTTGACGAATACATAAAAAAAATTGATTTACAAAAGCCTGATTTATAAAATCAGGATTGAAATTTTTTAAGTGGTTTTTTTTATCATTTTTTGTTCCACTTCCTTGACATCTAATGACATCAAACACAGTTAACAGGTTAACTTTTCCTGTTCCAATACCTGAAGTACATCAATGCTTCTCTAGAATATGCTAGAGAAGCACTGATATACTTATACTCAAACTCCTGGAAGTGAAAGACAAAATTTAGCAAGCCATAATTTTTTATAAATTTTTAAGTGCCTTATTTGCCAATTAATCCAAAGTGCCTTATTTGCCAATTATAAAGTTTAGAATACCTTTTCCTTTATGATTTTTGTTTTCTAACTAATATCATTGATTGCATAATATTCTGTAACTTCTACTAAATGTATGTTTATATCATTCGGTGAATTATCTTGAACTAATAATTTATAATTTGGAAATGTTTGGCCCCTTGTAGAATAATATGCTTATGTTGTTTTTTCACATTTTTGATTTGTTAAATTTTATTTCAAAATTTAAACGTTTAACTAATCAAAGAAACAAACAATCAATACATTTGCCTTAAATTATTGGCAAGAAATAATCAATTGATGATTTTTGCTTTTTCAGATGTGTTTTTTTTTACATAAGTATATTATTTAATTTTTTTTTGTTTTATATAAAATATTGATAATTTTAAGATTATTTGTAATTGATATAATTAATTTATAGATCAGGAGTGTAAAAATACTGATTGCGAGTGTCCTTTGAAGATTAAAACTTGATCTGAGACAAGTGGGTTGTCTCATTTTGTAAATTAGAAAGGCTTAAAAAACTTTTTCTTTATTATTAGAAAATGTTAATATATGTCTAATTTTGAAAAAATAATTAATTTAGGATAAATAAATAATGAAAAATAATCCAGTAGTAGCTGTTTTTAAAAAGATTTGATGCAAACTGTCAAACTAAGGATACATAAAGTACAGACTATCCTGCTTATTAATATATAACTATGTAAATAAATAAGCACTAACACACAAGGTTTTAAATAATAACATTTACAAATTACTGCATTTATCCTAAATTATTGAAAATAATGTGACATTCAAGCATAACCAAAAGTGCTCCGAATAAAGAATTATTAGTAACCAACTATGTAAAGTGTTTGAATGTTACATTATTTTCAAAAATTTTTTAAAATTTACAATATTTACTATATAACGTTTTTGACCCATTTTTCAGGTCCTCTTCAGTGCATAATGATTATACAGTAGAATATTTAAGAACATAGTAAATAGAATACATTTTAAAATGTTTGAATACATTAAAACAAATAAAGTATAACATTAATTGAGATAACCATAAAGTTTTTTTTATAAAATATTAATATAAATATATTAATAGTATATAAGTTTTAATTATATTAGTATATAATTTTAACTTATCTAAAGAATTTCTTAATGATTAGGCTTAAGTAAATAATAGTCTAGATATATTATAGATTTAAAACACAGCATTGCTAAGACATTGGTAAATATTCTGGTTGATTACTATTAATAACTTGTTTTTTGTTTATATCATTCAATTTCAGAATCTTCCACAGTGGATACTCCAAATAGTTTTTACAGGATTTTAGTATATGGGCTTAGTTCCAATTTATAGAGATGTCATCTTCATATGCTTTGATTGCTAATGCTGTTTGAAAGTTTCCAGATTTTATATTAGCCTTAGCTTTATGTTCTTTTAATCTAGTAGAGAGATTTACTAAATATTTAACTGCTTACGCTCTTACACAAATTTAATCATACTTTAATGCACTATCAGCAGTAGTAGAGACACCTTAACTTAAAAACTTTTTTAATTATAACAAACGTTTTCGACTAATTACAATCATCTTCAGGTTAACACACACTCTTACCAAAACATAAAATTTTGAGAGATTTCTTTTGGTTCTTCATTTGTACTGTTTGTGCCTTTGATGGGTATGATTATAAACTGGTATGATATGATGTAGATACCTGAATTTTGCATTTTTCTAATTGAATCCTTATCATTCCATAACATAAAGAATATAGTTGGATTTCTTTTGTATATGATTTTTTATTTCTGGTGCACCCTACTTATGCATTTCATTAAACTTTTTGTGACCTGGTCATAATTTTTATCATATAGTATTGTTGGGATTGTTGAGAATCCATGTTTGTTGTTTGGTGCTGTATACAGTCATGCTCATCGCTAGATTTTAATATTTTGTCATAGATTCCTTTTATTGTTTTATAATTATAACCATGTTTGTATCCTTGTATTATTATAGCATTGAATTCTTTATTTTTATCATTTTGGGCCAATGTGTAAAAATTCTGTTAAATAGAGCTCTAAACACTGCCAATTTATATGTCATTGAGCATGGCAACCAATAGTTATACTTTAGATAAATTATAATTATATACTAATTTATATTAATATTTTATATAAAAACTTTATGATTATATCTCAATTAATATCATACTTGATTTTGTTTAATGTATTCAAACATTTAAAAATGTATTCTATTTGCTATGTTCTAAAGCAGCGCTTCTTAAACTATGGGTCGCAACCCTGGTCGCGAAGCGAAATGCTGGGGTCGCAAAAATTAAATTCAAACACTTGAATTTCAGTTTACATGTAATTTCACAAATGCCCAATATTTAACGTACAACAACATATGAATTTTCAGTGTAGTTGGTTGATTGTGTTCATCTTAATAAGTGTGTAAATGATTTATGTACTTGTATGTTTTATTTCATATTTAATACCTGGGGTCACGAAAAATCTAGTAATGAAAAATGGGGTCATGAATGAAAAAAGTTTGAGAAGCACTGTTCTAAAGCATACTATAATCATTATGTACTGAAGAGGACCTGAAAAACAGATTGAAAATATTATACAGTAAATATTGTAAATTTTAAAACTCCTCCTATGTTAGTGCTTGTTTGTTTATATAACAAATTTTCAACAAAATCAACTATAAAATGCAATAATTTAGCAAAAGTTAGTATCAAATCTAGCAGATGTATGTCAGGTTTATACATAAATATATAAATTACAGAAATATTATTAAAATAAATATCCTTTGATTAAAAATAAATTCTAGTTATAAAGAAAAAAGTATTTACCTCACAATTTTAACTAAAAAAAAATGTTTGTAAAAGAATTATTAGTCCTGGGGAAACCTCAGAAATGATACTGTTGCCAATGGTTTTTTCCCTTGCTTAAATTTATTTATATATATGATTTGATTTTGTAATTTTCTTAATTTACATTATTTTATTTTGAATTTTATTAAATTATAATGTATAATTTGTGCAATACATAGGTCTGAGTCTGAATAATTTATAGTCATAAGATATCATAATTCAATTATGATACTAGGAACCAGTGATTGATTATTTATATATCACAATGAATAGAAGTATTGGATACAAAAATAAAAAATATATTTGATAGTTCTAAAAATTCTCTACAACTATCAAATAATTATTACTATTTGAAAAAAAAATATGATAGAGAATTTGAATATATAAAAATATTCCTTATCTGAAATGGAAATAATAATTATTTGAAAAATACACAAAAAGAATATATCTGAATTAGGCCTAAAGATAATTCATAATTTTTTTTTATTTTCAGAATTAATTCAAAATGAAAAATGATATAAAAGCTCGCTATATTATCCATTAAATCCCAATTATTCTGCTAATAAATTAAAAAGAAAAAGTTATGGCAAAAAATCAGATATCTTTTTTTTTAATAAAAATTATGTTATAATATATAATACGATCCATTTGAAATTAATTAAGGATCAGAAAAAATTAATGTTATGATATCCAATTTTTACAAATATTCATTTGAAGATAAACTTCAAAGGTTTGAGAATAGGATAAAATTTATAGGAAATGAGTGTAAAATTTAAGTAGATTGTTATTGGATTGTTCGGAAAATAATTTCGTTTTTTTCCATGAGTGTTGTTAGTTGTATTTTTAACTAGCTAACTTCATTCTAAACCCTATTGTCATTATATATTTTGACAGCTGACATTTCAAGGTTTATTTTATGAAAAATTTTTTTTAATTCTGTGCAGTTTTTTTTTTGGTGTCATATCAAAAAGGAAAATAAAATGAAGATTTTTGGCATGTTTTGCTTTTTTATTACCAAAAAGGTAAGAATGCTATTCAAGCAAGAAAAAACTTATGTGAAGTGTATGGAGATGTGTTAACAGAACACCAGTGCCAAAACTGGTTTGCAAAATTTCATTCTGACAATTTTGATATTAAAGATGCACCACATTTTGGAAAGTCAGTTGAAGCTGATGATGAATAAAATAAAGATATTGGTTGAAGCAAACTGTTGAACAACAACATGAGAAATTGCTACAAGATTGAATTTTTTGAATTAGACCATTTGAAACAATTTGGTTTCATTTCAAAGCTCAATATTTGGATTCCACATGTTCTCAAAGAAAGATTTGTGCTCCATTGCATTGACATCTGTGATTGCTGCGCTCAAACTTGAAGAAAGATCCCTTTCTGAAGCGGATCATAACTGTTGAAGATCCAAAGAAAGATTTGCTCCATTGCATTGATATCTGGATTTGCTGCGCTCCGTTGAAGAAAATGATCCCTTTCTGATGCGGATCGTAACTGCTGATGAAAATGTGAAGAAAATGATCCCTTTCTGAAGCAAATCATAGATGATGAAAAAAT
Source organism: Olivierus martensii (assembly GCA_000484575.1). NCBI lineage: Eukaryota > Metazoa > Arthropoda > Arachnida > Scorpiones > Buthidae > Olivierus > Olivierus martensii. The sequence continues at coordinate 31,395 of AYEL01091218.1, forward strand.
GGATTGTTTACAACAACGTTGGACACAAGCGAACATGGAGCAGAAAAGATGAACCAGTTCAAAGCACTTTGAAAGCCAATATTCATAAAAAAAATGATGCTCTTTGTTTGGTGGGATTTCAAGGGAATTGTTTTTTCTGAGCTTCTACCAGGCAATTCCACAATTAATTTGGAAATGTACTGCGACCAATTAGTCAAATTGAGTGATTCCATCAAACAGAAAAGGTATAGTGTTTCACTATGATAATGCCAGACTTCATACAAGTTTGATGACTCGCCAGAAGCTGTTACAACTTGGATGGGAGGTGTTATCACACTCACCATATTTGCCAGATCTGGCACCCTCTGATTATTACTTATTCCTGTCTTTACAGAACTCTTTAGAGGGCAAAACATTTAGTTTAAATGAGGATGTCAAAAATCATTTGGTTCAGTTTTTGGCAAGATCAGAAATTCTACAAGTATGAAATCATGCTACTACCAAAAAGATGGCAAAATGTATTGGGCCAAAACGGTTAATATATAATTAAATAAAATATTCATATACTATAAAAGAATTGTCATTCATTTTCAAAAAATCAAAATTACTTTCTGAACAACCCTATATATTTTCAATATCAACTTTGTTTACATTAATTTCTGCTATATTTTTCTTCTTAAATTCTAAAAGAAATAAAACAAATTGCTGAAAATAGAGAGAAAAAACATAGTTCATGTAAAATTATTACTTTTTATAAAATTTATGACCTTAAAAGTTTTTATTGTTCATTATAATGAAAAAATTATGATAGGAATTGAATTATAGGGATTTTTTCAAAAGTTTAATTAACTAACAGAGATAAAGATTTTGTTAAATAAAACAAAAACAAAATAAAGTTATATGTAAGAACAAAGTTGAAAGTGAAATTCAGAAAATTAAATTTATTTTGTTAAATTTGACAAAACTCAAAAGTAAATCTCTGAAAATTGTCTTATTAGTAAAACAAAATCTACCATGAGAAACTATATAGTGTTTAGAATGAAAAAAAAAACATCCCTAAAAAATATCTGACTTTGGGCTCCTAGAAAAAAGAAATCATAATATAAATTTGTGAATTATCATTTTAAATATAAAATGTATTTAATTTTTTCTTAGTAATTATAATGAATAATATTTTCTTGTTACTTTTAGATTTCATTTTATAAAATTCAAATTTATAAATGCTTGATTATTTAATATTTAATCAATCAATACAGAAATTATTTAAAAATTTCACAAAAATAATTATATAATTCATAACTTTTAATATACCTTGACATCTTCATCAACTTCAACTTCACCTTTATGAGTTTTCTTAATAATAGGTGTAGCTGTTGCTTGCTCAATTTGTTCCCTCTTAATCATCTCCAGCATCTAATGATATATTTCAATAATGATGAATATATTATTAAAATATAAATAGAAAAGTTGAAAAACAATAACATACATGTTTACTTTCTCTTTCTCGCCATTTTGCTAATTCATTGGAAGCAAGTTCTTCAGGTGTCATTTTGACAAGCTGATGTGCAGTAATAATTCCTTTCACAATTTTTCGGAAAAGACCCTACCAATAATGCTAGTAGTTAAAATATGAATAATTCATTTGAAATTTTAAAATTGAATATAAGATTGGATTAATTTAAAACATTTGTAATTAAAATTTTTAGAAATTTTGAATTATTGAATATATTCAATATAACCTAAAAATTTTGAGTAGAAAATATTTTTATACAGAGTATAGGCTTAAACAAAAATAGGTAAAAATAAAATTAAATTTTGTAATATTTACGATCATCCACTCAATCATATTATATCCATGTTGTGACTTTGCATCAATTGTGAGATTCATCATATTTATTCTTAATAGAGATGTTAACTTTCTGATTTTTATTATTAAAAATACATAAATATGTGTAACATTCATATCTGACTTTCTTTTCATGGTACTCATCTGGGTTTTTCTCTACATCATATTATAGTAATGTGAGGAAGTTAACTTGGACCTGTCCTATTTTTATTTTATTATGCACTCTATTATTTATTTATCGTTATTTTCTTATATGCTAACGTATTATATTTTAGTTGAAGAGTTAACTTACTTCCCACGTTCTCCGCCTCCGTCGTTGGCAATCACGTGACACGGGATCGGAACCCGTATCCGGAAGAGCTATCCCGGTTAATAATGTCGTATCTACATAATATTTACCACTGAACTGATATGTGAAAATAAGAATGATCCGTATCAGTATTTTTGTTCGATATATAAATTAATTGTAAAGATAATGACATAAATGAAATACTCTGTAAACTAACAACTTTAAACTTGTTACGTATAAGTATGTAAATGAGCGAGTGCGGCGGTGTTCGTCACTCGAGAGTATAAAAGACGACGCAACCGACAAGTTGTTGAGGTGTTGCATTGACGTAAGATTGGTTAAGTGACTTTGGAGTTCTTGTAGAGATCGACTATTGTTTGAAGTTTGTATCGGACGTGGAGGTATTAGAAGTTAAGTAGTATTTAAGGTTCTTTTTCGTGGTGAATAATTGATTGTTGAGATATTTGAATTGGATTAAACAAGTTTTGTTTAACACTTGTTTGTTGCTTTATTAGAGTTTCAATAAAGCATTTATTAACACTTTTGTAAGTGTTTGAGTCTAATAAATTTTATATTTTTCATTATCTAACTTGTTTTGAGAATTTCTTCAACTTAATAGCATAAGTTCTAACATCGTTGTTTTTCTTTGTTCTACTCTAACACTTAATCGGCACTTTTAGTTATAAGTTCCGATTTCCAGTTTTGTTTCGTCAGTTAGATGTTACATTGTGTTTAGATTGCTTAGTAATTAATTAGTATTACGTTAGAACTTAGCTTAAGACCTGAGCTTAGCTAATTAGTTTAAGTTAGAACTTAGTTAAAGACCTGAGCTCAGGCGAACTCTGGATTGCACGCTAGAACATTAGGCTTAGTAGAATTTAATAGTATTAACAGTCGTACTAATCCGCGACTTTGCAGTAATATAGAAAGCCTATAATCAATGCAGTGAAAAGCCATGATGCTCATATTTACTAGAATAGTTAACTAGAATTTGAAATCTTTTAAAATTATAAAAAGTTACCTATTTATTTCAAATGTCATGTTATTCTAACACATGAATTTGAGGACTGCTTTATGCATTTTGTTTTATTATTTTTTTAAGTACTAAAATAAGGACTGGCTTAAACATCAATGTAAATAATAATATTTCATTAAATTGAACAATATTTTTAGATTCAAGAAGCAAGCTTAAACACTAAGAAGAAATAATACCTTTATTTCACAAAGAAACATTTTCGACCATTCACAGCTGGTCTACATCAGCTAATATCAATCATTATACAGAGAGTTGGAATATTTCTCCAGGATGTTTATTTACATAGGTCAGAGAAAGCCATTGGTTGGTGATACAAGTTAAATTATTGCCTATCAAGCAGGAGATCTCTTGCGTTTGCTGCACGCGGAAGAAAGAAAGCATGCTTCACAGCCGAGCTGCAGAGCCCAGCCAGCAATGGAGGATGTTTCTCAGCCCTGCTATATTGTACACCTGTGAAAAAGAATCGTAGGTCATTGGAGAGGATTGGTGAAAGGAGGATCATATTTAAAATTGGCTGGTGACATAAGTTAAATTATTGCCCTGCACAAGACAGAGGGGTTGTTCCGGTTTCTTACATCTAAAACATAAAAAATGTTACACTAAACAAATTATTGGTCAAAAAACGTAAAAACACATAGAGGCATAACGAAACAAAACCAAGACAAAAATAACAAAAATGTCATCTAACACACAAGACATCAAAAAACTACTCCCAAGAGTGTCAACACATCCAAAATAATTCAAAAATTAAACTGCGCAAAAACTACACAAAATAAAAATGAAATGAAAAAAACAAAAATATAAAATAAAAAAAAAAACAATAACAACTTTTAATAAAAATGTAGAAACTTAGGAGCTGCATCAGGGAAGGTGTTGTCTCCCCTACAACAACATGTACTAACACAGTCCATTGTCCAAAGCCATGCATCGGAGATTGCAACAGAGTCATTATGGTTGATAACATGTGCTAAACTCACCCCTTCTGAAATAAAAAGGGACTCCGTGACAAGCCCCATAACTCCTCTTTTGTAGTTTTGAATGATCTGGCCCTGGCCAGTCTATATACAGGTCATGCTCATACACTTTCATCCCAAGTGCTGTGCTGGTTTTGCCTTTCTTAATGTCCTGCTGATGCTCCTTAATCCTAGTGCACAGATTGCATCTAGTCCAACCAATGTACACCTCTTCCCTGCTTAGGGTATTATTTTTAACAGGAATCTGTTATACACAAGACCTCAAACTGGAATGAATACCTATTTATCCCAGTTTGAGGGACTGGAAAATTGTGTTAACTCTTTTAAATGTGATCCTCCTTTCCCAATCCTCTCCAATAACCTACGATTCTTTTTCATAGATGTACAATATAGCAGGGCTGAGAAACATTCTCCATTGCTGGCTGGGCTCTGCAGCTTGGCTGTGAAGCATGCTTTCTTTCATTCATGTGCAGCAAATGCAAGAGGTCTCCTGATTGGCAGGCAATAATTTAACTTGTATCACCAACCAACGGCTTTCTCTGACCTATGTAAACAAACATCCCGGAGAAATATTTCTGCTCTCTGTATAATGGTTGACATTAGCTGATGTAGACCAGTTGTAAATGGTCGTTTTTGTGAAATAAAGGTATTATTTCTGCTTAGAGCTTAAGCTCCCTTCTTTACTCTGATTACTTGCAGAATGTCTACTGCTTTAGTTTATAGATTCATTTTTAATATTTATAAAAAGCAGTCATTATCTTGTAATATAATCTATTTATTTAATTTACTTTATTTATAATCTAATTATTTAATTTACTTTATTTATTTTAAGCTTAATTGTAAAAGCTTTTAGGAAAATCTGTTAAAAATTTTGTGCAGGAATTCTGACATATATAAATTCAACTTTTTTTTTTTTTATAATTTATTATACACTGTAATATTGAATTTTACATGATAATAACAAAAAAATTATTACATCATCACTGTAACAAGAATTAATAGTATTATCCATAATGTTGCTATTGAAGTTTAACTCTTAACATCTGTAATTAAGAACTGTAATAACTATCATAATATTATGTAAATAGGTCATATGCATCATATCATCATAGATATATCATATCTCCATAAGTAAATAGGCTATAAAGCAGGGGTGTCCAATCTTTTGGCTTGCTTGGGCCACATTTGAAGAAAAAAAATTGTCTCGGGCCGCACATAAAATATGCTAATTCTAACGATAGTTGTTGAGCGCAAAAAAGTTAGTAAATAATGTATAATAAATGATATTCAGCATGTCAAATAAACAGAAATGTCGTAGTATAATAATCTTTGACTTCTTTTTATTCAGAAACTTTTTTTAAAATCATTGAGCAGGTCAAGAAGTTTTAATCAGTGAAATAAGAAATAGTTCAAAAATGGGAATAAAAAATGTATATAGGTATTTAAATAATAAAAACTTCATTAGCTTCATTATTTTTTTATATATTTTTAATACAAAAATGAAACAAATTTCTTTTTTTTTTTATTAATGGAATATTTGATAATAGTAGTATATATTTGATGACCCTCGTTATATATTTGTTTACATTGACCTTGAAAGGTCAAAATTGATTTCCGCATTGACCTTGGAAGGTCACGTAGAAAAATGATTTCCGCATTGACCTTGACAAAATTTTTGTTTACATATTTACGACTCGACCTTGAGAAATTTTTTGTTTACACATTTACGACTCGACCTTGAGAGAATTTTTGTTTACATATTTACGACATGACCTTGATAAACGAGTGATTACTTTTGTTATACATTTGTTTACATATTTACAACATGACCTTAACAAACGAGTGATTACTTTTGTTATACATTTGTTTACATATTTACGACTTGAGAAATGAACGATCCACAACATACTGTCGAATGAATGTACTACAGATATAGTTGTATAACGAACACGATTTTTTTACAACTAGACCGAATGTCATTATTGTTAAGGGACTTTGAAGGACAAATGAATCTATTCTTAATGTAATTCCATGTTAACAGACGGCACTAGATTTTTGATAATTATTTTTAGTAGAATGAAAAAAAGAAATGAATTGACATAATGTGTGACTTAATACATTATGCCAATTCGTTTCTTTCTCAATTTTATTTAGATAGTAAATTTATTCTTAAGTTGTAGCGATTTACAAAACATCGGCAATTAATCAATATGTTTTTATTTCAATTTTTTAACAATAATTGCTTGTTATACAACTATAACTGTAGTACATTCATTTGACAGTATGTTGTGGATCGTTCATTTCTCAAGTCGTAAATATAATTTATTAGTTAACTACATTAATTTGTAATCAATAACATTTACGATATTATAGAACAAATAGATTTTATTTATTGCATTTATATTCGAAAAACAATTTTGGAATATTTCGTTCTAGTCCACACTTTGGATTGTGTTTTTCTGAATCAATAAAGCATTCATCAAAATATTTAAAACTTTTATCCGACTGTTCGATAATGATACGACTATCATGATGGTATGATTCTCTTCTTGTTAAGATCCATCGATACGACTTATTGTTGGGATAATCGTCTACATTTTCGGTCTTCGAATTAAAATTTTGATGTTAGAATCAAAATTTTGAAATTTAACACTTTCAGCAGCCACTTCTATATTCAGATACTTGCTTGAAGATCTTGCGTAGCGAACTATTACTTCAGCATTTAATGGGAAAAAAGCATTCCATTCGAAAGTTGGCAGATGGTGTTTGTTGTTTTTGAACATGTTGAAGATTGACTCACTAAGTGACAGAATTAAAAGTATGGATTACTTAATATATAATTGAATGTGAATAATTTAGTATTAAATTCTTTTTTCAATAATAAATTTATAATTGTTATCAATTTTGTGATTACAACTGTAATAAAAAATATGATGGATTTTTCTCATTAAAATTAATAATAATGATGACATCAGAAGTGGAAAATACAATTAATCACACAAAACTAAATTTTTTAAATTTATTTAATTATTTCATTTACATCATCATTACATATTTAGTTAATTGATAATATAATTTTTGATTAAAAGTGATTACATAAATTTCAATGATTAAAAAATAGTTACATAATGTAGAATTAATTAAGTATAAAATATAAAAATAGTTACATAAATGCATCAGTTATTTAAAAATCAAAACAGAACAACTGTATATTAAATGATAATGACAAATTCAATGTATTTGTCAATATATGAATTTTAAGCATTAAGTGAATAATGACCATAAGGTAATAAATCAATTCCTCCATCTAAAATATACTGTTTGTCATAGAATGGACTAATCGAAACCTTCTTTTGTCTCACTGTTTTTATTATATGATTTTTTGAAATTATTTGTGTCTGTTCGTGACGATAAAGTTCATTATTTTTAAAGCAATAGAATAAAGTTCATGAGTGAAATTGCATTTGACTACATGACTACTTATACCTTTCGCTGTTTGTTTATGAATTATATTTTCATTAATTTGAATAGAATACATTTTTGGCTTAAGTGCCACAAATTCAGAAATAGGTTGTGATTGTGTTTCGTCTTTGAATAATCCTAACTTTTGATTATTTTTTTTCAGAATATAAAGGGTGAGATTTCGGATAATTACTAAAGTCGAAAATATCTTCTAATTGTTTTAGTTCGTTAATTAGATTTTCGCATTTAAGTTCGATAATAAGCGAGTCAGTATCAGTGTATAGTAGCGATACGTTATCATCATATCTCGATTTAAAAATATCGTAATAAGTTTTATAAATATGTCAGTATCCGAATCAGACTTTAAATTTATAATGTCTAACTGTTCAATTTCGGATCGTGTTAGCCATCTGAACTTTCCGTTAGGCATGTAATCGCTAAGAACATAAGCATATAAGTTATTGGAGTCAATAGATAAGATATAAGAAGTAGGCTTAGTTGTTAATACATGTAATGATTTTTACAAAACGGAGACTGATGTGAGAACACAGTCAATTAAGAAAAAAATTATAATAGAATTTTATAATAAGAATTTTTAAAATTTATCATTATCTTCAATAACTGCAAGAAAATAACTAATTGGAGTGTGTATTTGTTTCACTTCCGTGAAACTAGTAGTCGGTTTCGGTGAGCATGAATAAACTTTGTTTGTAATACATTCGAAATCAGTGTACACACAATTTTAAAGCGATTGATATATGGTAATCTTTAAATTTTAATGTACACTCATCAGGACTAGGCATCTTTAATTTTTGGAAATTATTATTTAAACATTTTTCCATATGCGAAAGTAAAGTGGATCAACGTTGAAAACCACTTAAACAATTTTTACAATAGCTGTGAATACCGTTTTTTTCATGTAAAAGCCTGTCAAAATTACGTATGAGAAAGTAGTGATTATCATATAATAACAAATCTATTTCCCTCCCTTTTGATTTGGTTACATAAATAGGATACACAACCTTTTTATAACCATAAATATTAATTTTTAAAGAATTTTGCTTTTCAAACAACGCAATATCATTAATTGCTACCGGATAAGTTAAATTTTTTGTATTTAAATATTTAAAATACTTATTATAACTATAAACATTCTTAATATTCGATTTCGATTTAAAAATGATGCCAGTATACAATAAAGAAAACATCGATTATCATTACAACTTACTGATAATAGAGCACGTCGTTTTTGTAAAACTTGAGGCGGTTTACTGTTTCCACAACCACCATTTGGTGGATAAAAGATTCCTATACTGACATCTAAAAACTTTACTTCGTAAATTTTCCATCCGCTCGCACATCTAGTGAAAAATTCTACATCATGAATAATTTTTGAAAAAGTTGTATTGACTTTATCATGCACATTATCAAATGCTGATAAAATTCTATAAATACCCGAAGAAAAATAAAAGGAATTATAAATATACTGATTCAATTCATCAGTTTTAAAAAATACTATTTTTAAACAAATTAAAAATTTCAATCTTCGAGCAACATTAGAATTAATTAAAAGATCGTAAATATCATTAAATGTATTTAGAAATAAAATTTGAAGGTCGATCTGTTCATTGATAAACAGTCTATAGCTTTCTAAAAAACGTTAAAAGCTGCATCTAATAGTATTTAATCAGTAAATTTAATCAACAATTTTATCGTTGATTAAATTTCTCAAAAACTAATTTAATTAAACAATATCTTTACCGTTAATCTTCATATAGATCAATTCTTGAAAGGATCCATTATTAAATTTTGGTCTTCTAATAAGTCTTGCTTAAAATCAAATAATAACAGTTGTTCTTCAAATAAATCGAAGCTCTATTTAGATTCCATATACTAATAGAAATCCCATCGAAAAACATTTTATGTAAAAAATGTAGCCAAGTCTCGTGCCTCTTTATCCGTAAAAAGTTGTGAGATTTCATGAGAGCCAAGTCTAGCGCACTTATTTATTCTGACACTTTTATTCACAAATCACTCCAAGTCATTGTATCTTTAGTTAAAGAACATTTTGTGACTTGG
>AYEL01091219.1:0-15868 GCA_000484575.1 Olivierus martensii
TACTCATTGCGAAGACTGCAAAGATGAAGCTTAGATATCAATTTCTCAAAGGTAATAAACAATTTAGCACACGCGGCATCTTAGGCACCCCATTGGGTAAGATGCCGTTTTTTCGATGTTTTTCTAAAAGTAATTGCTCTTTTTGTTTTCATTCCAACTCTGACTTAAACCACATATCCAGAAGCACAAGTAATTGCTCTTTCCTGTAATATATAGATTGTGATGGTTTGATATATTGTTTCGTTGTAATAAAGGAAATATAAAAACTGCGGCGTCTTTACCCACTTTACTCTATACATATTCTTCAATGATTTAAAATACATATAATACAATATAGAGCTTTGAGAGAAAAAAAACACATATTCATAATTTTGATAGTTTCCAAGATTCATTATAATTATTCCCATTGATTTTTTAGTTTGAATAGTCCTGTTTTGATGTATGCGGTGTATTGCGAGGATTTATTAACCGCACTAATCAAGGGATTCCTGTAGCGCTAATCTTAAACTTTATGGTAACTTGTTACGCTCCGCCCCCAAAATAACTCCGCGCGGTATTAGGAGCATGAAAATGGCTGCCTAAGTTGTTAAATTTTATGAAATAGTAGATTATTCGTATTTTTCTAGAATATGCATTATAAAAATCAAGTCCTGTTTTATTTGACAAGAAAGAATTGTATTAAGTGTGGCAATAGTAGCTTTTACCATTGAAGAGATTATTCGGCATAAACAAACAATCCAAAATATAATGTAACAAATGTTATTCAAAATAAACAAATGTTTTATACGTGTCGTGATTCACTTAGCTTCATAATATAACATTTCAATAAATATTATATTTGAAATAATAAATGAAAATTTTGTTTGAAGATCGGCATCATCAATATTTTATATGTGATAGTTGCATGTGATACAGTATCATGTTATTACTAAATATGCTTCCAAGAAAATCTCTTTCAAAACAAAGTGAAAATACACAAAGATTGACGAATTCGTGAAAATTATGAGTGCCGTATTAAACAGCGGAATGGCTGAAAGTGTAAAGGAAACCAAACATATAAATAAACAAAACAGTTTTCTCTAAAATATGGAATGTTTTTAAATTTTTCCTGGAAGGATTGGCCACATTACTCTTATAATATCTTAAAACTTAGAAAACGGTTTACCGATATTTTAAAACATGAAAAATTATGTGCGATACTTTACATATTAATTAACATTATATTTAAAATTATATTTGTAAAATTAATTTTAATTTTGTCTTTAGATCACTTACTTATTCCAAATTATCCTTCTGTTGGAATGGAAAACTGGGGATTAATCATGTATAACGAAGGTCGTATGATAAAAGTAATGGAGATTTTCCAAAAAGCAGCACGTTTATTTTCACATGAAATTGCACATCAGGTTATTTGTTTTATTATTGTAATAATTATATTAGAGATTATAAATTAATATTATATAATTTTAAACTTTTGAATTTAAAAAGTTTTCAATAATATTTCATTAAGGATATTGCAAATTCAATATACTTATTGATAATCAAAAGTTCCATGAGGAATTGGCAAAGTTTCTACATTCCACTCGTGCTCTCGAAGAAGATATATCAAGAAGACATTACAACAATATAGGTTTAGATTAAAGTGATTAATGATTATAATTACCGACATTTCTCACATTATCAAAATGCACATATAGCAGTAGCGAAGCACTGTAATCATTACAGTGCTTCGCTACTGCTAACGCATATTCTCAACTACCTTTTAATTTATTTTTTGTTTCATTTTCATGGTGTTACTGTTTATTCATCTGGACGAAAATAATCTCCAACTATAGAAGTTATGATTCCTTTTGGGAAGGGCCAAGGATTTATAAACTTCAATTGTATAATTTGGACATAAGGGAACAGCAAGTAACTGTCAACACATTATTGAGAAAAAAATTCTGTATTTAATTCCTTTATATTCGTATATTTTGTATTTAATCATGACAAAAATGTAAGTTTCTACGTTCCCTTTCCACCTCATGCTAGGATCTTACCTGCTTCTATACGTAAGAATATTTTTACGTAATATTCTTACGTAGACAAAAATCACTTCAATATTTCCTCTTCTAATATCTTCTCTTGGTCTATACTTTTGAGTTCAGCCTACTATCTCCCCCAACTATCTCCCTTAATACTATAGGATCGACTTATCCTATAATAGGATATAGATCCTGTAGTATTAAGGGAGAAATATTAGTGGAATTATATTATTATAATATTAGTATTAAACTTATTTTCCATTTTTAGTCTATTTTCCGAAAATTTCTTTCGAAAAATGGCTAAAAAGATATCATAAGCAATGCCAAGAATCATTGTTACATCATAATACATTAAAATAAATATGACTTACTTGTCCGTTGTACCGTTTGGCAATAACAATCAAATAAATGGAGTTTATAAGATCGGACCAATGTTTGTATATTCCCCAATACTAACTTTTGAATTAATTAGATAATTTTCATGAAATTTGGTAGTGATGACTGCCACTAAAGAACTTCTCGATGCCGCATCTTTTAACCTGCAAGATCGATTTATCCTGCAGGATAAAATTTCATTTTTTTTACATATTTAATTTGTATTAGTGTCAACAGATAGTACTAAGTATTAGCAGTTTATGGGTAATATCTATCGCACTAACATCATAGTCCGGTGTGATGTCATTGTGACGTAATAATGAATGACGTCTAAACTTCCATAATTTATTATATCGTAATGATGTAACGATACATGATATCACGATGATGTCCTCAACTAGCGTACATGACGTCATCGTGGAATATATGCTGATTAAATTAGCGTTAAAATTAAAAAAGTAGTGTAAAATAAAAAAGAAATAATATATTAAAATATGTGACGTTAAAAATTTATTCTTTTTAGCATTTATTTCATTTTGTTTAAATTATGAACTAAATATTTGATATATGTATAGTGGTTCGGCAATTTAGTAACTCCTAAATGGTGGAATGATTTATGGCTGAGTGAAGGATTTTCGACTTATTTTGCAAACTTCGGAGTTGATGCAATTGATCCAAAGTACAGAATGGTAAGCTATAATAAACATATAACATTTCAATTTCTATGCAAGTAAGTAATATTTCATGAAACACTTAAATTTATTTTATTTTGTTAATCAGAAAGAATCATTTGTATATGCAACCAGAAAATCAATGAATGATGAATGTTCGAAATCATTTGTTAGCTTATATCCTTCTATCAAAGGTAACATTAATAACTATGATGATTTTATTACGTTTGATGGACCGCTTAATTATGAAAAGGTAAAAACACTGATAAATATTTATATTTAAAAGTAAAAAATTATATAAAAATTGAAATATCAAAAAATTTATTTTCTGAAATATTTTTAAGGCAGCATATATTATAAGAATGATGCATTTAATTTTGGGTGATGAAGCTTTCAAAAGAGGATTAACTGTAAGTATGTACAGTCTATTCCGCTTAATTGGGACACGTTGGGACTAATCCATTTTGGCCCAATTAAGCGGCTACCCCAATTAAACGAACTAATAATAAATTTAAAAATAAAATATGCAATATGTAGGCAAATAAATAAGTAGGTAAAAAATTAATAATTAGGTATCTATTTTAATGCTTTATTAAACTAAAACTTCTCCTGGTGGACAAAGTCTAAATTAAATTTTCTAATGATTATTTTTGAATTAAAGCTATGGTGCCACTATCTGTTGAGTTTATAATTAATTAAATTTAGAATTTAGTACTAAGATGGCACCATCTAATAATCAATGATTTTACTATAATTTTTAAATTAATTTTTTCCAAAATAAAATTTTGCCACCACACCGGACTCAAATCAGGATCTTTGGGATAGCCTCCAATGCCTTAACCAGTTAAACAATGGCAACCTATGGCAGAATTCCATTTCAGAAAGCTTATATATTGATCACTATGGAGACTTTATCGGACGAGGCCGAAAATAGCGCTCCCAGGCAAGCTATCTATGTAGCCATGGCAAACCTCGGCAGACAGACTTGGCTTCAAAAATAATAGTTAGAAAAATTTAATTTTGACTTTGTCTGCTAGGAGAAGTTTGCTGAATTGGTTTAGTTAATTTGAAAAGGTTAATCACCTGATTAGTGTTGATAAGTATTATCTGACGTGAGCCGAGTCTGTCTGCCCAGAGAGCACACAAATACATAGATAGCCTGCCTAAGAGCGCTAGTTTCGGCATCATCCGATAAAGTCTCCATAGTGATCAATATATAAGCTTCCTGAAATGGAATTCTGTCATAGGTCGCCATGGTCTAACTGGTTAAGGCGTTGGGCGCTATCCCAAAGTGGGAAGGTGCAGTGGCAAAATTTTATTTTGGGAAAAATTAATTTAAAAATTATAGTATAATCGTTAATTACTAGATGGCACCACCTTAATAATTAATTAAATTTAGAATTTAGTACTAACTCAACAGATGGTGACAACATGGCTTTAATTCGAAAATAATCATTAGAAAAATTTAATTTAGACTTTGTCTACCAGGAGAAGTTTGGCTGAATTGGTTTGGTTAATTTGTTGATAATTCCTAGAGGAAATTTTTAAAATCATATCTCACATAAAAATGAAAAATTCAATTTCCTTGGTGTAAAATTCTAGAAAATAGACCATGCTAAAATATAATATAATGTTTCCTGAATCAATTTATGATTACTATTGATGCGAATGATATTTTATATTTCAAAGTATCTTTGAATGAACAAAACAGTATTTATGTTAGATATTATGTAATAAGAAAATGTGTAGTTATTGACAGCATGCTGCATATGTATGCCTGCTATTGATTCTGGCATAAGACATTCTTAGGAAACTCACCACTGAAAAGGAAACTAGCCAATTAATAAAAATGCATAATAATTTTTCTCAATATTTAAAAGCCAAGAATCCTGTTTGAGACATACTGTATATATAAATTTTGAGAAGTTTTCAATAATTTACATAAAAGAGTGATTATAGAAAAATAGATTGTAAAGATTGTACTGTGACAATTCTTACATTCATTAAAGACTGAGCTTATAATAGTATTTAATTATACTAGATTCTCATGTCAGAGTTTGTATATGAAAATTTAGGGTAAACTGAACATTAAAAACTGAAGCAGCAGCCAATTACTTAAAAATCACACTATTAAAATGCTTTGACAATTTAATAAATACATTATCAACAAAATACTGTATATTTTTGTGCAGAAAGGAGTGCAAATTCCATTAAAATGATTAAACTATTTCCTTTATTGTATTCCTTTAATAATATATTTGAAAAAGAATGCATCTTAGAAAAGGATGATAAAATTTTCCACATTTTTTTAAATCATTATCCACAGTTATATCTTTGAAATATATAAGAATAAATCATAGCTCTTTTTGATAGTTTTGGGGACATATTACTAACCTGATTAATAACTCGTTTTTATTTTTTATTTATTTATACTAGTGTTGCTAGCATTGTTCAGAGTTTCACATTATTATTATATTAATTCCTGATTTGATTTTTATAGAATATTTTTGTCAACTGAAATCATGAATATAGATTTTCTCTGTATGAATCAATATAAGTTGTAATATATAATGCTTCAATTTTCAAATATTCAGTTTTTTCCCAATGTCAAAGCACCTTTTTAGAATTTTATCTGCCTTATTTTCTTATTTGTAAGTTGGACACCATTAGCAATAGAACTGAGGGAAACAAATAACAGTAATTCACATGTTTACTTTTTAAATTATCATGATAAGCATAAATATACTATACAATAAAACTTTTGTAATTCAAAAATTAGATTCACAGTCAAATAAAATTTATTTTAAAAGTTAAGAAATATACAGTTTATATATGTAATTAATATACATTATTTATAAATATAATTCCTCTTTTTATTTATTTGGCAGATAAAGGAAAAGACGAGAACTCTAAATTTGGTATAATTCACACGTCATCATCATCTCCAGAACTAAGCCGAATAAATTCACCTGTGGAATCAAATCCTCCAATAAATATTGCAGAATACTTTAAATCCAGTGCTCAAAGTTTTTTAGAAAAAGTATATTATAATAGATCAAATTTCTGGTTGAGTTCAGATGCAATTCATGAATCAGAGGGAAAAAATGAATTGCCTCATTGGACATCTACACCAACTTTGTTAAGAGTGAGTTAGAAATCTTTCAAAAATGAAATTAGGTTTTTATTTTTTGTGGGAGAAAAAAAGATTAAGCTTAAGAATAATAGGAAATTATATTTCAACTGCTGTTATATTTTTTAGTTGCAACAATGCATTTTATGTAAATATTGTAATATATTTGTATGATATGTATACAAAATCTAATAAAGTTTGTTTTATTCTATTTTGTTTAGAAAATTCATAAATATCTATAAACTCAATATTCACAAATACTATACAGTAAGACCCCATTTAATGTGGGGGATATGTTCCAAACAAATTAAGTGCTAAACAAAACAGCGTTAAACAAGGTCATATTAACACACAAATAATGGGAATAGGTAAAACTAAATAGTGAATAGAAAAATATATGTCCTTTTTTTATTTTGTAACATGTATTATTACTATTGTACAGTGGGTGATCGGTTAACGAACAGTTCGGATAACGAACACTTTTTTGAAAGATTTTTATGTTCGGTTAACGAACACATGTTCGGATAATGAACACTTCACAAAACAAACTGTGAGACCCGCAGACTGACCGAATGAAGATCAGCCGGATGGCTGTGTGGTAAAGCTGTGGCTTAACATTCTGGGGGTCCAACTCCTCCAATTTTTAGGAGGGATCTCGGTCTGGACCATTGAAACCCATACTTCAATCTTCCGGTTGACCCCATCATGGGTGTTGGTCAGCCTGTGATATGGCGGCTCTATAGTGGCCCCCATCATGGGTGTTGGTCAGTCTGTGATGATGGCGGCTCTATAAGTGGCTATTGCCAGATAAAAATATTCCATGAGGATATTTTGGCTTAACTAACCTATCACCAGATAAAAATATTCCATAAGGATATTTCGGCTTAACTAACCTAAACATGAGAATAGTTTGGCTTAACTAACTAACGGAATGGCAGGCTTAGGCCTTGCGCGCCAATTTTTTAGGAAGGATCTGGGCCCGGACCATTGAAACCTATCCTTCAATCTTCCAGTTGACCCCATCATGGGTGTTGGTCAGCTTGTGATGATGGCGGCTCTATAGTGGCCCCCATCATGGGTGTTGGTCAGTCTGTGATGATGGCGGCTCTATAAGTGGCTGTCGCCAGATAAAAATATTCCATGAGGATATTTCGGCTTACGAGGCCGAAATATCCTCATGGAATATTTTTATCTATTTATATCCTTGCGCGTTCGTAGACTTGTGGGAAAGGATTGAACAGTAGTTTTTCCCGATTAAAATGAACTTGGAGACAACCACCTCTCAGAACTGTGGGACACTCAAACTGACGGAAAGACAGGTCAGCCAGATGGCTACGTGGTAAAGCTGTGGCTTACCATTCTGGAGGATCCAGGGGTCCCACTCCTCCAATTTTTCTGGAGGGATCCGGGCCCGGCCCGTTGAAACCCATCCTTCAATCTTCCTGTTGACCCCATCATGGGTGTTGGTAAGCCTGTAATGGATAATTTTCTTCCACGAAAATTTATGTATACACTCATTTAATTCGATATTTCTATAGCGTTTGGAATATTCCAATTACTTTAATGAGTAGAAAAGAACCAGCGATAAATTTTACTGTAAAGAAATGGTTAATTCAAAAATCAGGTAGATTGACATTTAACACCTATTTTTTTTATTTTATAGAATTTTTTTAGATTTTAGAAATTAAATTAATTAATTCTATAAAATGATATTAATATCTTTGATTTTTAGGATTTATTGATGATCTTCCTGGAGGAAATAGTTGGATTTTGCTCAATGTCGAACAGTTTGGATATTTCAGAGTGAATTATGACGAAAAAAACTGGAAATTGCTATTATGGCAACTGCAGCATAATTTCTTAGTAATTTTATATTAATTTATTTAGTTTTTATTATTAATACAGTAATATTTTATATATTAATACATTTAATATACTAGTGGGTGATCGTGGTAAAGCTGTGGCTTATCATCCTGGAGGATCCGGATCTCACTCCTCCAATTTTTAGGAGGTGTCCGGGTCCGGCTCGTTGAACCTCATTCTTCAACCATCCGGTTGACCCCCATCATGGTGTTGGCCAGCCTGTGATGAGCTTTATAAGTGGCCGCCGCCAGATAAAAATATCTCACGAGGATACGGCGGCTTAACTAACCTAACGGAATGAAAGGCTTAGGCGTTGCGCGTTCGTGGACTTATGGGTAAGGATGGGGGAACAGTAGTTTTTCCCGATTAAAATGAACTTTAACCTAAGAAATGACAGGCTTAGGCCTTGCATGTTCGTGGACTTATGGGTAAGGATGTGGCTTAGGCCTTGCACGTTTGTGGACTTATGGGTAAGGATGGAAGAACAGTAATTTTTCCCGATTAAAATGAACTCGGACACAACATAAAACAAATCAAAGACAATTTTTCCCGATTAAAATGAACTCGGAGACAACGTAAAACAAATCAATTAAAGCAGGTAAGAGAGAGATTTTACAAATAATATAATATCCCGACTTACATGAATTCGGAGATATGTAACTTCTCATCCTGCCCCCTTGCCCACTTATTTGTTTCACAATTACATAATGCATATATGTATAAGTATATATTTCATTTGCTGATTTGTTGATTAAGAGTCTTTAATTACAACTACATATTATAATCTTTTATAATTTGTTGTTTTCATGGTAATAAACAGCTATTTTCATAATTTTCATCAAAATATTTTGAAATTTTTACAGTTTATTATATTTTTTGTTGTCTTTCTAACAGTGTAACATTTTTTTGGAGTTTTATTTTTTTTCATATGTTTTCATTCCATATATGAAATTGCTAAAAACATGATTTTTTTTATATGAAGTTTTAGCCATTCAATAAAATAATTGCTATTTTTTTAAATTGGCTAATCCTCTGAATAAAACAAGCCATGAATGAAAAAAATTGGACATTTTCAAAAAAAAAAAAAAAATTTAATAAAAACTAATTATTATGTGACCCGCGGACTGGCAGAATGACGGGTCGGCCGGATGGCCGCGTTGTAAAGCTCTGGCTTATCATCCTGGAGGATCCGGGTCCCATTCCCCAATTTTTTAGGACAGATCCTGGCCCGGGCAATTGAACCTCATCCTTCAACAATCTGGTCCTTAACTAACCTAACGGAATGACAAGCTTAGGCCTTGCACGTTCGTAGACATATAGATAAGGATGAGAGAACAGTAATTTTTACCGATTAAAATGAAAAATTTATTAAAGAAGGCAAGAGATAGATTTTATAACATTTTGTTCTTAGAATGCACCCATACCAGGTTGAGGTCAATAGACTTGGGAATCTCTACCACGACAGTGCTATTAATCACTTCCGAAAAATCCTGAAGATAAGGATGAGAGAACAGTAATTTTTACCGATTAAAATGAAAAATTTATTAAAGAAGGCAAGAGATAGATTTTACAATTTTTCGGCCTTAGAATGGCACCCATACCAGGTTGAGCAATAGGCTTGGGGATCTTGCCACGACAATGCTATTAATCACTTCCAAAAAATCCTGAAGAAGAGAGAAACTATCCCGACAGTGCTATTAATCACTTCCGAAAAATCCTGAAGGAGAGAGAAAATCACTACAATGCTATTAATCACTTCCGAAAAATCCTGAAGGAGAGAGAAAAGCGCGATGCTATTAATCACTTCCGAAAAATCCTGAAGGAGAGAGAAAAGCACATGACAATGCTATTAATCCACTTCCAAAAAATCCTGAAGGAGAGAGAAAAGCAATGACATTGGACAGATTCTTTAACGGAAAATAAAAAACATATAATAGATTAAAATGCTATGTATGTATATATTATTGTTATTACATAAAAATAAATAAACGTAGTAAGAAATTATATAATTTTTATTTATGTTTTTTATAAACGTAGTAAGAAATTACATAATTTTTTATTTATGTTTTTTTGGGTCTCCGGAACGAATTAATAGATCGGATTTTTATTTATTTTTTTTTTTGGGTCTCCAGAACGAATTAATCAAATTCCCATAAAAACTTTTATTTATGTTTTTGAGTTTCTAGAACGAATTAATCAAATTCTCATAAAAACCTATGGTAAATCGATAATCGGTTAACGAATAATTCGGATAACGAACATTGTTCTTGGAACGTATTATGTTCGCTAACCGATCATCCACTGGTATTTTTATTTAGCAAACAAAATATGAATAATGCGAAAATTTAACAGATTAATATAGTACTCAGTGATACCTCGGTTCACGAACACAATCCGTTCCTTGACCCTGTTCGTGATCCGAAAAGTTCGTAAGAATCAATCCCATTGCAATTAATGTAAATCCAAATAATACGTTTTTTGTCCTAGAAAAAAAATTTTTAACATGTTATGGCTTTTTGTGTGGAAATAATAAAAAATACAAAAAGGAAATAAATATAACAGTAATATTAGAAGAAATAATTTTAAAATGTTATGGCTTTGTGTAGAAATAATACAGAAAGGAAATAAATATAATTTTTAACATGTTATGGCTTTTTGTATGGAAATAATACAGAAAGGAATAACATGTTATGGCTTAATGTGTGGAAATAATACAGAAAGGAAATAAATGTAAATCCAAATAATACGTTTTTTGTCCTAGAAAAAAATTTTTAACATTCCAAATAATACGTTTTTTGTCCTAGAAAAAATTTTTGACATGTTATGGCTTTATGTGTGGAAATTTGTCCTAGAAAAAATTTTAACATGTTATGGCTTTATGTGTGTAAATAATACCTAGAAAAAATTTTTAACATATTATGGCTTTATGTGTGGAAATAATACAGTCCTAGAAAAAAATTTTTAACATGTTATGGGTTTATGTGTGGAAATAATACAGAAATCCTACAAAAAATTTTTAATATGTTATGGCTTTATGTGTGGAAATAATACAGAAAGGAAAAGAAAACATTTTTAACATGTTATGGCTTTATGTGTGGAAATAATACAGAGAAAAAAAATTTTTAACATGTTATGGCTTTTTGTGTGGAAATAATAAAAAATACAAAAAGGAAATAAATATAACAGTAATATTAGAAGAAATAATTTTAAAATGTTATGGCTTTGTGTAGAAATAATACAGAAAGGAAATAAATATAATTTTTAACATGTTATGGCTTTTTGTATGGAAATAATACAGAAAGGAATAACATGTTATGGCTTAATGTGTGGAAATAATACAGAAAGGAAATAAATGTAAATCCAAATAATACGTTTTTTGTCCTAGAAAAAAATTTTTAACATTCCAAATAATACGTTTTTTGTCCTAGAAAAAATTTTTAACATGTTATGGCTTGTGGTGAATTAATACAGAAAGGAAATAAATATAACAGTAATATTAGAAGAAAGATGTGGAAATAATTTAAATAAATATAACAGTAATATTAGAAGAAAGCATGTTTAACACCACCACATAACAGTAATATTAGAAGAAAGCTTGTTTAACACTACTTTCACTTGTTATGGCTTTATGTGTGGAAATAATACAGAAAGGAAATAAATATATAACTGTAATATTAGAAGGTGTGGAAATAATATAGAAAGGAAATAAATATAACAGTAATATTAGAAAATAATACAGAAAGGAAATAAATATAACAATAATATTAGAAGAAAGCGTTTTTTCCCTAGAAAAAATTTTTAACATGTTATGGCTTTATGTGTGGAAAAATACAGAAAGGAAATAAATATAACAGTAATATTAGAAGAAAGCATGTAATTCAGAAAGGAAATAAATATAACAGTAATATTAGAAGAAAGCATGTTTAATGCCACCTTCACTAATACTTTTAACTTTTTTGGGAGCCTTAATAAGGGATCACCTTCACTAACACTTCTAACTTTTTTGGGAGCCATAATAAGGGATAAAGAGAGGAAATAAATATAACAGTAATATTAGAAGAAAGCATGTTTAACACCAGTGGAAATAAATATAACAGTAATATTAGAAGAAAGCATGTTTAACACCACCCACTAACACTTTTAACTTTTTGGGAGCCATAACAAGGGATAAATTTAATTTATTAACACACTTAACTTTTTGGGAGCCATAATAAGGGATAAATTTAATACACAACTTTTTTGGGAGCCATAATAAGGGATAAATTTAATTAAATAAAGACAACTTTTTTGGGAACCATAATAAGGGATAAATTTAATTAAAGAAAAAAAATTTTTTTGGGAGCCATAATAAGGGATAAATTTAATTAAATAATGAAAAAGAACTAAAATATCAACACTTGTTGGAACTTTACTGTACCCATACGAGCTGACCTAAAATATCAATACTTGTTGGAACATTACTGTACCCATATGAGCTGGTCATAATAAGGGATAAATTTAATTAAATAAAGAAAAAAACTAAAATATCCGTAATAAGGGATAAATTTAATTAAGTAAAGAAAAAAACTAAAATACCAACAACGGATAAATTTTATTAAATAAAGAAAAAACTAAAATATCAACACTTGTTGGAACTTTCACCACCTTCACTAACACTTTTAACTTTTTTGGGAGCCATAATAAGAGTGCCACCTTCACTAATACTTTTAACTTTTTTGGGAGCCTTAATAAGGGATTCACTAATACTTTTAACTTTTTTGGGAGCCATAATAAGGGATAAATTCCACTAACACTTTTAACTTTTTTGGGAGCCATAATAAGGGATAAATTTAATGCTAACACTTTTAACTTTTTTGGGAGCTATAATAAGGGATAAATTTAATTAAATAAAGAACTAAAATATCAACACTTGTTGGAACTTTACTGTACCCATACGAGCTGCTAAAATATCAACACTTGTTGGAACTTTATTGTACCCATATGACAACTGGATTGCTTCTGGAGGCGAGGCTGTGCGCAAGGTTTTGTGCGCCGCGAGCGGATTGCTGCTGGGGGCGAGGCTGTGCGCAGGGTTTTGTGCGCCGCGGAATTGCTGCTGGGGGCGAGGCTGAGCTCAGGGTCACGTGCGCTCCATGCATTCCGTACGTGTGTGTTCGTGAACCGAACCGAAGCATCGTTCGTAAAGCGAAGCAAAATTAGTTCTCAAATAGTGTTCATAGACCGATTTGTTCGTGAACCGAGACGTTCGTGATCCGAGGGTATCACTGTATTATGTTTCAAACTGGTTGTCAATTTATCGTAGTCATTGAATTTGAATAACAAAATTTAATGAAAAACTTTTAACAATTTTTAATAGTCACTTTAAAATCCTTAATCATACTGTATCAAAATATAAATTAATTACAGGTAGGCCTCGATTTTTATCTTATACTTAATGATATCCTATAACATTCCTAAAAAGCAATATTTCTCTTAATTTATATCACAAATTCCATTTCTATAGATCTTTTTAACTTCTTCACCACATGCAATTTGTTTGTTTATTGTAAGATTAAATGACAAACAATTGCCATTTCATCATACCATCATAACCTTTCTGTGTCAGTAGTACAGCTGAAGATCATCTCATGAGTAGATTGAAAATGTTTCTGTAATAAAAGTTTCTCTCTTGATCACTGCTGTTTATTTTAATTTTAAATCAGGAAATAAAATATGAATTATATTATGACACATCACAAAAATTTTAGAAGGCTTTTCAAAACTAGTGTCATATGCTGACTTCTAGTATCATCTTGCTGCATGTATAATTTTAAATCAGGAAATAAAATATGAATTATGACACATCACAAAAACTTTAGAAGGCTTTTCAAAACTAGTGTCATATGCTGACTTCTAGTATCATCTTGCTGCATGACAATGTATACCTGCCTACTGTGGACTGTATTCAAAAAATGCTTCAGTATTTCAGCTGAGATTTGTTTGATCATCTGTCATACAGTTCCAATCTTGCTCTGATTAACTATCACCTTTTTTGACATATGAAAAACTAATTAACTACACAGCACTTCAAGACAGATGTGGCTGAACTTAAAGGCACTAATTTATTTAACA
The DNA here is from genome assembly GCA_000484575.1 of Olivierus martensii. NCBI lineage: Eukaryota > Metazoa > Arthropoda > Arachnida > Scorpiones > Buthidae > Olivierus > Olivierus martensii. Next base: position 14,175 of record AYEL01091219.1, read on the forward strand.
AGAGAATTGAAAAGTCATTCTCGGATATGACAAATATCTAAATTCAGATGGCAAATACATGGAAAAGAAATTTAAATGTTTTTTCGATACTAGTAATTTTTATAGTTGATTGCAAGTTATATTCCAATGGCTCTCACATATACTGGGTGAATAAAGTCTCTTGCATTCCCAATAAATCATTAACTATTAGAATTATGCCAAATCTGTTAATGCAAACTAATATAAAGTCATAAGTAGTCTTTTAGATGGTGCAATAAAAGTGACCTGGAACATGCAAATTAGAATGGTGGTTCCAATTCTGAAACCATAACAGGTAGAATATTTCCAATTACAAATATCTTCATGTTGTTTTGAGCATTTAAAAAAAACTATATCAAAATCAGTAAACAGTTTGCTCAAAGCATCCAAAAACATTACTTATCATTTCTCACAAATGGTCACCAATATGATGATAGAGGATTTCTTCTTGTTGACTATATGAAGGATGATTGTATGCCACAGTGCCTGCCTCAATACATGATCTGAAACAACAAATTGAATTATTCTGTGCAGAAATAATATTTATCATGGTTTCCAATGTGCGGATTCTATCAGAAATTGTGCATAGTTGTATATTGGAGCAATGGACACCACATCAAACACATTCTGTAATGACATTCATCTTTCCAGGCTAATGTCACATTAGTAACATAATTATCATTGCATTTACAATGTCAAAGAAGGCTATTATGTTGAGGATGAGAAATTGGACAAGCAGTGTTTTTTTGATGTTTTGAGCAAACCATTCATTTGATTTTTACTGAAATACTTCTTACTTCAGTTATTAAATAAAACTAAACAATAAGCTAAATAAGTAAGATAAATCATTTATTCAAAAATGTTTTTTGATCTGTATTTCAACTGAGGCATGCTACATGGATAGCAGAAAACATTTTTGAATAAACAATTTATCTAACTTATTTGGCTTATTTACTTTCATTTGATTTTGTTGCACTTTTCTTTAAATGCTCAGAATAATACGCCGAAGACATTTGTAATTGAAATATTCTTTTATCTGTTACGGTTTTGGAATTGGAATTTGCATTTATGCTAATTTGTATGTTCTAACCCACCCATGACTTCATAAGTGTTAGCATTAACAGATTTGGCATAACTCTAGTAGTTAGTGATTTATTGGAGATACAAGAGACTTTTGATTCACCCTGTATAAATAGTGTTGTTTTTTTTTTTTTAATCTTCTCTCTTCTTTTATTATTAAATATAATCACATACAAATCTGCTTTAAAGGCTTTGTTGTGATTATGCTTAGGAAATAAAAAATACAGTAGTACCTTGACTTACAAACCACTCTATATATGAACTTTTTTCATATCCCATTTTGGCCTCTACATATGAACTTATTCTCAAGATATGAAACATGATGCTTTTTAATCTTATAGAAAATATTTTACAAATATAAGTTTTGTATAAAAATATCTCAATTATTTTTTCAAATATGCATATATAATTGATGATGTGATAAAAACTGCTTATTCTTGATAATATTAAGGATCTACATAATAATTACTAATTACAGGTAGGCCTCGATTAGCGCGAATAATTGGTTCCACGAATTTCTCGCGCTAATCGAAGTATTAACTCTATGGAAAATATGGTAATTGGTTCTTGCTTTGTGAGATTCCGGCCATTAGCTA